>OVBJ01000800.1:0-41587 GCA_900406535.1 Noccaea bulbosa | reverse complement strand
ATGAGAGTCAATACAATATTCTTCCAATCTTAAACTCTCATCATCTAATATCTCTAACACCCTCAAAACACCTTGTCGATGACCAATTCACGGTTCGAAAAGGAACGAGAGAGCTTTGGCTGTCAGAGAGATGTGCGAGAGAAAATCAAAACCCTCTTAATATTTATAGAGGAAAAGAATTGTCGAGAATATTGTGGTGAAAGAAATAAAACAAAAAGGAAAGAAAAGTTATCGAGATTTAAAAGAATAAAAGATTATTGCGTAGAGAAATAGAAAATTCGATCTAATCTTATTAAGAAAAAAAGGAAAGAAAAGTAATCGAGATTTAAAAGAATAAAAGATTATTGCGTAGAGATTAAAAATTCGATCTAATCTTATTGAGCCAGCTCCTCCAATATCCAAGAAGAACAAGGTCACTTGCATCCCAAGAAACCAATAAAAAAAAGGAGTAAAGCAAAATTGAAGAAACAAGGCTGTAATATTTTTCTTATCAGATAATACGAGCATATATATGCTTTGTTTCATTACTTTTCTCCCATGAGCCAATCACCTACATAGTTTTNACCCCCCCCCAAATTTTTTTTTTTTTTTTTTTTTTTTTTTTTTTTTTTTTTGCTACCTAAACATGTTATAGGGTTTCCTTGTCCCTCTCCAAATAATCTCTTGTTATTAAATCCTTGTTACGTTTCTTGATCGCTTTAACATCAGGCTTGAACATCCTGTTTAGTTGCTGATGTCTATGTCCCAATACTTTACTTCCTTTCATGATCCTGATAGTGGCAGCATCATTTGCATAGTGCCTGTCTTTATCGACATTCTCAACGACTTTGTTCCTTTCGTCATCAACAGGAGGGAGAGGGATCTTTGCGCATTTTAACGGTGAATTTGGAGTTGAATTTTTTTTTAAAAAAATTCAGTGTTGGAAACAGTCTTTGTGTTTGACTCGGGAAGAATCTTGTATTTTGCACATGACAAAGAATGAAGCAACCACACTAAGGGGGTGTTATTGGATGCTGTATTTGAAATGAACTGAAATTGAATTATAATCCAGTGTTATTCAATCAAGATTTCAAATCCAGTTTTAAAATCCAGTGTTATTCAATATCTGATTTATAATCTATCATTAATAGATTTTAAAATCCAGTGTTATTCAATCAAGATTTCAAATCCGGATTTAAAATCCAGTGTTATTCAAAAGGTAAATGACTTTAAAAATCTTTGTTTATTGAGTCATTTGAAATGAATTCCAGTGGAGTTTCATGAGTAAATTATTTAAAACAGAATCTAGTGTATATTGCAGAGATTTTAGAATCAACTCCAATGGATTCTTTAAAATAAGATCAAAACTTTAAATCTGAAGGATTATAAAACCTATAGAATTGATTTTAAATACATGATTGAATAACACCCCCTAAATCTTTGTCGGTTAGGTTTAGTTGAGTTTGGATGTCAGTGTCATTCAGTTTGTCTCTTGTGTTGAACAGGAGAAGCACAACAGCCTGGTGTGTAGAGACAATCAATTCAATGGTCTTTTGATCAACATTTCCGTTGAAGTGATAAGTTCCTAGTGAACGGATCCATGTAATTAAGTTTCCTAGGTTTGTTTTTTTTTTTTTTTCATTAAACCCTCTAAAAACTTAGTGAGACCAGTCTATATATAGTCCCATCCTTGCTCAAAGTCAGTGGTCTTGCTCCTCCATGTAGAGAATGGACTCTTGAAGCTCTCTTTAACACCCCCTAAAGACCATGACTCACGGTTCGAAAGTAACGAGAGAGCTTTTGCGGTCGAGTGATGTGCGAGAGAAAATTAAAACCGCGTAAATCGTTCAGGCAAGCATTTACATAGAGAGAGAAAGAAGTCGAGAGGATTTTTGTGAACGAAAAACAGTATCTCAAACAAACAAAGCTACTTCTCTTTTTGTTTTTTGGTTCTTGAACAAGCTCCTTCTCTTTATATATTGAAACCACATAAAACAAGATTTATTCATTAAAACAACAAAAGAAAGTCACATAGCATAACAAGAAAAAAGTAAAATTGGAAAAAAAATATCTGAAATAGAGATTTATTTTTGAAAATTACACTGCTCTTTTTTCTCTAAAAGCTGATCTGCATACACAACAAACAACTCATGGTCGACTTTCTTAACCAGCTTTGGAACACTGCTTGAGTGAAGGTAGAGAGTCACTCTCTCCTTCTCCTTCTTTAGACATTCTTCAGACTTGAGAATGTAATCATTGTAAGAATCTTCTTCAATCCACTTTGATGCCTTGTGAGAATAGTAAGACGACGTACCTTCAAGCAAGAACCTCTCCAAATCTTGTTCGTATCTTTCCATCGCTCCCATTCCAATTTCTACGTAAAAGTCTATTACGTTTTTCATTACCTCCCTATCAATATCCTCTCCTTCTCGCTCTTTATCCACTAATGTTATCACAGCTTCTTTGACCTTGCGTTGCAGATTGTTATAAACCAGGTCACGAAAGCATGTAAGGCCAACTTCTTTCACTGGTGGGAGTGATCTCCAACTAACGAAGTGCCTGTCAATAGAAAGGAAGATGGTGGATAGGAATTTAACCATCTGTTTATGGTTAGACCATCTTTTAACAAGTTCTTGCAGAAGCATATATTCATCGTCTTGCTTCTCCATTAACGCAGGCAGCACTGTTGAGTTAACATATTCCTCAACTGCTTCACGATACTTGTCATAAAGCTGTTGTGAGTAATTATGGGACATGTTGTAGACAGTTGTGTAAAGAATCATATATTCCTCAGCTATAAGTGCCGGCCCAGAAAGTCCTTCCAGAGTCTATTTGATCTTAGTGATACCACTCTGTATTTGTTCCCATCCTTGCTCAAAGTCAGTCGTCTCGCGCTCCATGTTGGAATATGACTACTGATTCACGATTTGAAATGAACAAGAGAGCTTTTGCGGTCGAGAGATATGCGAGAGAAAATCAAAACCTTTGAAAAGAGTGGTGACGGAAATAATTCTACAAACAAAACTACTCCTTCTCTTTATATACTGTATACAAAACCATATCTCAATTTATAGAAAGGAAAAATAAGAAGGTCACATAAGGTAATAAATCAAGGAAAATTTGGAAACATATTCAAGAACTGAAAATTACACTGTTTTATTTTATTTTTATGAAACAGTAATTTTTTTGGAGGTCTATAATTACTTTAATAATTAAATTAAAAAGTTATATATATAATACAATATCTCAGTACATAGAAAAAAGGAAGAAAGTCAAAAAGGATAATAAGTACAGAGAGCAAAATTGGAAAAATATCTTAAAAAAAGATTTATTTTTCAATATTACTCTGTTTTTTCTTTTTAATATTTTCTTTAAAAAACTTCACTTTTTGGGATTTTTCAATTTAAAATGAATGAATAGAAATTACAGGTAAATATATGAAAATTAATTGTTTTAATTTCTTTGAACAAATATCAGTTATAATTTTTTATTTATTTAAAATGATAAAATCTTGATAATTTACTTACAATTAAGATTCTATAAAAATATTATGTATCCTTCATTTAAAAAAATAAATCATAAATACAATAAGACTCCGAGTTAATGAAGATATATACTATTATCAACAAAGTGATTTTGGAGAATGTACCTCTCATTCACTCTCACCAGATATTGACATCAATAATTTTAGTAATTTTTTTTAATTTTTATTTATTTATTATAATTGTTTAATTGATTTTCTTATAAACAAACTATAAGATAAATATTAATAAATAAAATAATTATATTTACATCATCTATTTAATCACTTAGCAAATTTTCTTCGATTTTATGTATTTTCTCAGTCTTAATAAAATAAATATTTGTTAGACTACAAGAAGAATTACCACTTCTTCTCAATATGGGTTCATGGACATGGAATAATTGGTCAGAAAGTTCGTCATGAAACTCATTTATCTATTGTTTTCTCTCTTGATTGTCTTCCATAAATATTTGATTAGAGAATTGTGTGAAAGACAATCAAGAGAGGGAGAACTACAACTTACAAGTGAACAAAACCACTGACTTTAGTATCAAAGCACTAATTTAAAAAAATTTCATATAAAATTTCAACTTTGACTTCGACTAAACCAATTTGTTCTTACTACCAGAAAATGGGTAAAAAAAAAGGAAAGAATTATAGAAGAAGAGTATATAAAAAAACCATAAAAAGATGAAGAATGAGAAATCAAAGTTGATGAAGAATATGAAAAAAGTAACATTAAGAAAATGAGGTACTGAAAATGAGGAAAAGATGAAAACAATGACAACCATAAACTGGAAAACCAAAGAAAAATAATATGTGAAACTCAAAGAAGAATAAATCAGTGATTACCTGCTTGAAATAAAGTGTTAAACAAACAAAAAACGAATATGATCGTATAATGCTACTGATTGTAACATAGTTATTTAACAATTTATAAAAAAATGCAATACAAAATCTTGAAAAATTTATAATTAATAAACAACAATTTTAAAATATAAGTACATCCGCCACAAGGCGCGAGAGAATCACTTAATATTTCGCAAAGATTCAGAAATTTTTATTGAAGATAATACTTAATCTCACTAGAGGTGAGAAAACACCTAGTTTCTTATTAATTCTGCGGGGTCCAAAAATTTGTGATAAACTTCTTTCCTATATAATGATTTCTCATATGTTTCGGAAGTGTGACATGCTTCAAGAAAACTAGACAAATCTGACTCAAACATCTGAAGCAAAACAAAAGAGAAGTTTAAGGCATATCATGCATATGCATGTATGATGAATGTCAACTGTTCAAGTCTCTCGATGGAGCAGTTGCAGAATTTGATCGCCATGGAAGGTTGAAGCAAGAATCTGACCATATCAGTGAATATGGGCAAAGAAGACTTGCTAAGTCACTTCTCCCACTGTTAATCAAAGAAGGTGGCAATGTGGTTGCGCTTGAAGAATGGTTTCTTGAAAGATTAAAAAGCTTAGTCACATCTTCGCCCGCACTTTTGTAGAGCTAGAAGGACATAACGAGATCAATTGGAGTAAACTAATAACATCTACTATCAATAATTCCAACAAAAGATATAACAAAATATAACTATATATACCCATTAAACTCCAATAACTATCGGTAATTCCAACGAAAAATATAACATAATTATAACATTATCTAGCAAACTCCAAGTTCTTCTTTGTGAAGATGGTTCTAAACTTATGGGCAATATTGAGCTTAAGTGAGGAAAGCCCAAAGGCAAGTTACAGAAAACAGAAGTGGGCTTGGGAATTAGAAGTTAGCCCATTTAGCTTACATATAAAACTTTATTGTTTGTTATATGTTTGTTATCTTGTTGCAACGGAAGAGAAGAACTTCGTCTTCTTCGTTGAGAGAGCAGTCACCATTGTTGTGAGCTCC
Source organism: Noccaea bulbosa (assembly GCA_900406535.1). Taxonomy (NCBI): domain Eukaryota; kingdom Viridiplantae; phylum Streptophyta; class Magnoliopsida; order Brassicales; family Brassicaceae; genus Noccaea; species Noccaea bulbosa. The sequence goes on along the minus strand of OVBJ01000800.1, from coordinate 36,179 downwards.
GAGTTCTGTAACAAGTTCATAGTGGATTTTCCAGGCCTTGATCCTGAAGAGAGATGTACCTGGGGAAGAAGAGGGGAACTCTATAATCGCGTGTGTCTTTTACTTTCTTTCTTTTGATTCCTTTTTCTGCAAATACACACGAGAGTTACGTGAGAGTTTGTGAGATCAATCGAGAGAGAAAGAGAGAGTATCGGTTACAAGTGGTATCAGAGCCAGGTTTCGCACGCAAGAAGATACAAAAGCGATTAAAGGAGAAAGGCGTGAAGGGAAAATCAAGGAGAGAAGATCGAAACTTACGGGATCGGAAAATCTGGTGGCAGCAGGGTCTCGTCTTGCACCAGAGAAAAGGAAACAACCTTGTCGGATTAGATCGCTCGATCTAAACCCAGAATATCAGGGAGTTTCTTAGATCCTTAAATCTTTCTTCTCAATACAAGTTTCGCATACATTGAAATCAAAAGACCCATCTTGATTCATTACTCAACTCTGCATTTCGCTTGCCTCCATACTTGGTTACTGGTTTCCGGTTTTGTTTACCTGCAGGAAACAAGAAGAAACAGATCAGATTAATCAAAGATGGATCCAACACCAGGCAGATTTGAGATGGATAAGTTTGATGGAAGAGGTGATTTCGGAATGTGGAAGTACAAGTTGATGGGTCAGCTTGAGATTCAGGGGTTATCAGAGGTTCTTAAAGATGGAGCTACACTTTACAGCCCTCAGGTCAAACCAGAGGACGAGCTAGTCCTAGATCCCAAGAAAGTTGCCAAAGACGTAAGAGTAAAGAATCTACTCGGCTCTTGCTTAAGCGATGTTATCTTGAGGAAAATAATGCACGAAGAAACAGCACTCGGGATGTGGAAAGCTTTGGAAAGTGACTACCAAACTAAGTCACTACCAAATAGAATCTACCTCAAACAGATGTTTGCAAGCTACAAAATGGAAGAAGGCAAGTCAATTGAGGAGAATATGGATTCGTTTCTGAAGTTGATAGCAGATTTGGCTAGCCTAAACATCAAGATTTCTGATGAAGATCAAGCTATACAAGTGCTATCGGGCTTACCTCCACCCTATGAGCCATTGGTGCACACGCTGAAGTATGGAATGGGCAAGGACACAATCAATTTACGAGAAGTGACAGCTTCTGCTTACGCCAAAGAGGTGGAGTTGAGACAGAAGGGTCTCCTGGGCAAATCAAAGTCAGCTTCTGATGGCCTATATGTTGAAAACAGGGGAAGATCTGAGAAGAGGACATACAGTAAAGGCAACAATCAGGGAAACCACAGAAGCAAGAGTAAAACAGGCAACAGAAACAGGTCTAAGTCTAGATCAAAATTTGGTCCAAAAGCTTGTTGGATATGTGGAAGTGAGGATCACTGGAAAAGGGACTGTCCCAAAAGAAACAAAGGAGGACAGCAAAACAAGTCACATATTTCCGCAAATGTGGCTACAAAGGATACAATAGCTCTCACAGCAAGTCTAATAGTCCTCGAAGATCAGTGGATACTAGACTCAGGTTGCACGTTTCACATCACTCCTAGAAAGGATCTTCTGACAGACTTTGAGGAATTTGAGGGTAACAACGTTATGAGGGGAAACAACACCTTCTGCACGGTAAAGGGTCAGGGGAAGATCACCATTGATAATCCAGATGGTTCAGTGGTCATTTTAAGTAATGTCAGATATATTCCAGATATGGGAAGGAACCTAATCTCATATGGTCAGCTGGAACAGTCGGCTTGTACATATAGCGGGGAAGACTACTCAGTGATTTTCTACAAAGGCGACAAAAGAGTTTTGACAGGGAAGTATGATCAAGGCCTCTACTATCTGCAAGGAACCATCAGAAAACCAGAGGCAAATACAGCAAAGGAGCAAGTAGATATGACAAAAAGGTGGCATACAAGGTTAGCTCACATGAGCTTACGGTCGATGGAAACTTTGGCAAAGAAGGGATACATAAAGACAGAAGAAGTCAAGCACTTGGGAGTCTGTGAAGCATGTACCTTGGGCAAGTCGCATAAACAAAGCTTTCCAAAGGCGAAACACACTACAAAGGGAATACTAGAGTATGTCCACTCAGATTTGTGGGGATCGCAGAACACAACACCAAGTTTGTCAGGAGCTCAATACTTCATTACCTCCATTGACGACTACTCAAAGAAAGTGTGGATCTACTTTCTCAAAACAAAGAATGAAGCCTTCCAGAAATTTGAATAATGGAAATTGTTAGTTGAAAACCAAACGGGGAAGAAGTTAAAATGTCTAAGGACAGATAACGGTTTGGAATTTTGCAACAACAGGTTTGACAAACTATGCTCTGAGTCGGGGGTTAAGAGGCACAAAACTTGCCCATACACTCCACAGCATAATGGAGTTTCAGAGAGGATGAATAGAACGATCATGGAAAAGGTCAGAAGCATGTTAGCAGAATCGGGTTTAACGGCAGAATTCTGGGCAGAAGCAGCTTCAACGGCAGTTCACGTCATCAACAGGTCTCCGTGTTCTTCTATCGACTTTGAGTTTCCAGAGGCAGTATGGTCAGAGTCATCACCAGGATACAGTCATCTCAGGAGCTTTGGCTGCATTGCGTATGTTCACAGGTTGGAGATAAGATCTCTCCTAGAGCTGCTAAAGGGGTTTTCTTGGGTTATGGTCAAGGTACTAAAGGCTATAGAGTCTGGTTACTCGAGGATCAGAAGGTGGTGCTCAGCAGGAATGTGATTTTTCATGAGGATATGATGTTTAAAGAACTAAATGAAGCAGGTGAAACAGACAAAGCTACATCTGCAAAAAGAGTTAAGAAGAAGGTCACGTTCAGCAGTGAGTTAGAAGAGTTTTTGGGAGATAAAGCTACATCAGAAAGTACTGTTGGTCAAGGTGGAGCTATCGCAGAAACTGAGAACGCAGGTCAGAGTGAGTCCAGCTCAGAAAATTCAGGAAGTGAAAGTGAGTCAGATACAGAAGTTGGATCGGGGACTGACACAGGAGATAAACAAAGCGACTATGTTCTAGCTCGAGACAGACCAATGAGAAATGTAAAACCACCATCACGGTTTGAAGATGGTGACTTTGTAGCATTTGCATTGGTCAGTATGGAGTTGATCGAGTTTGATGAACCAAAGTCCTATAAAGAAGCTATGCGCAGCAAGGACAAAAAGAAATGGACGGGAGCTTCAGATGAGGAAATGGATTCTTTGCATAAAAACCACACTTGGGATCTATCTGATAGGCCTAAAAATCAGAAAGTGATTGGTTGCAAATGGATATTCAAGCTTAAACCAGGCATACCGCAGATTGAGCTACCAAGGTTTTAAAGCTAGACTAGTAGCTAAAGGTTTTGCACAAATTGAAGGGATTGACTACAACGAGGTTTTTGCACCGGTGGTCAAACACGTTTCCATAAGGATTCTAATATCAGCAGTGGTTAATCAGGATATGGAACTTGAACAGATGGATGTTAAAACGGCATTTCTACATGGGGTTTTATAGGAAAGAATCTACATAGAGCAGCCAGAGGGTTATGTGGTGAAAGGTCAAGAGGATAAAGTCTGTCTTCTAAGAAAATCACTCTACGGCCTAAAGCAATCACCAAGGGAATGGAATTACAGGTTTCATACATTCATGGCGAAGAAAAGCTACAAGAGAAGCGAGTATGATCCCTGTGTTTATCTAAAGGGGTCAAACATCAATAACATGGTCTATTTACTCCTATATGTAGACGACATGTTAATTGCTTCTAAGAGTAAAGCTGAAGTAAGCAAGCTTAAGGAGCTACTGAAGTCTGAATTCGAAATAAAGGACTTAGGGGCTGCAAGGAAGATTCTGGGTATGGACATCTCCAGGGACAGAGAGAAAGGTATATTGACTTTATCACAGAATGACTACCTGATCAAAGTCTTAAAGACATTCAACATGTGGGACTGCAAGACAGTTCAAACGCCACTGGGTTCACAGATCAAGCTACAAGCACTAACAGAGAAGCAAGAACAGGAACAGTCTAGGTTCATGGATGATGTACCTTACTCAAGCGCAGTGGGCAGCTTGATGTATGCGATGGTTGGCTCCAGGCCTGAGCTTGCATACGCGGTTGGTCTTGTTTGCAGGTATATGGGAAAACCTGGGAAAGATCATTGGTTAGCGGTTAAATGGATCATGCAGTACATAAGAGGAGCATTGAAAACCAACCTAACCTTTACAAAGGAAGATAACTTCAAGGTCAAAGGATATTGTGACTCAGATTATGCTTCAGATTTGGATAAGCGTAGGTCGATTACGGGTTATGTCTTCACAGTCGGCGGTAACACGGTAAGTTGGAGATCAGTTCTGCAAAAGGTCGTGGCTTTATCTACAACAGAGGCAGAGTATATGGCGTTGTCAGAATCAGTAAGAGAAGCATTGTGGTTAAAGGGTATTTGTGAAGAGATGGGATTCAAGCAGGATGCGATTGAGGTTAATTGTGATTCTCAGAGTGCTATCTACTTGGCAAAGAACTACATGTTTCATGAGAGAACCAAACATGTTGCTGTGAAATACAATTTCATCAGAGATATCATTGCAGAAGGAGATGTCGAAGTCGTCAAGATCCACACATCGGTTAATCCTGCAGATATGTTAACTAAAGTCTTATACCTGGAGAGAAATTCGAAGGGTGCTTGGAGACTTTGAAGGTGATCGAAGCCTGAGTGGCTTCGAGGGGGTCGCCGTCGGTGAAATGTTAAAGACGGCGGATCCGGAGCTGGTCGAGCAGGAGCGCGCTTGACCGGAACAGCTCAAAACCATTGTCAAAGCTAGGTGGAGCTTTGGGAATCGTCAGTACCGGCGCTTAGGACTGACTGATTCAAGGCTGTTGTCGCGGAATTGCTTGATGACAGGGACTTCGCATTTGAAGCTTCACGGAGCTGAAGTGAGTCAGAATTTGCAGGCTTCGTCAGGTTTTGCGAGCATGCAAGAGTCTTTTCGGTGAAACAGGAAAGAAGGAAGATGGTCTTCAAGGTTGCAAGATCGTCGGATTCCAGGATCGAGCTTCAAGGTTTCGTTGTCGGAGCTGAGACAGAGGGAAAATCGGAGTTAGAACCAAGGTGGAGTTTTGTGAAGATGGTTCTAAACTTATGGGCAATATTGGGCTTAAGTCAGGAAAGCCCAAAGGCAAGTTACAGAAAACAGAAGTGGGCTTCGGGAATTAGAAGTTAGCCCATTTAGCTTACATATAAAACTTTATTGTTTGTTATATGTTTGTTATCTTGTTGCAACGGAAGAGAAGAACTTCGTCTTCTTCGTTGAGAGAGCAGTCACCATTGTTGTGAGCTCCGAGTTCTGTAACAAGTTCATAGTGGATTTTCCAGGCCTTGATCCTGAAGAGAGATGTACCTGGGGAAGAAGAGGGGAACTCTATAATCGCGTGTGTCTTTTACTTTCTTTCTTTTGATTCCTTTTTCTGCAAATACACACGAGAGTTACGTGAGAGTTTGTGAGATCAATCGAGAGAGAAAGAGAGAGTATCGGTTACATTTTTTGCAGGTTGATTAAAGAACTGAAACTTTAGAACATCAACGCCGTTTGGCTGAGCAACATCATCGTCGAAGGAAGGTGCATCCCAAAGATGATGAAAATGGCATTCATCTTCAAAAACTCATAGCCTTCCACGAAACCCCCCTTATGATAGCAAATTGATAGCTCAGGCACACTTGCCATACAATTATCTAATCAGACTTCAAGCCAGGTTAAAAGTGCAACATGTATGAAAAACACAGTTAACATAAATCTACATAAAAAAAATACCAAAAACACACATGCTTATAACAATAAACCTGATAGCTCTGAATGGTGACCCCAATGAATGAAGATGAACACTATATTATTTTCTTTACTTAAAAATTTCACCATTTACAAATAAGATTTTGTACATATATATGAATCCTTATTTTACAAGGAATTATAAAGCAAAAATATTTCTCATAAAAAAAAAAAAAAATATTTCTCATCAAATATAAGAATGAATAATAATTCTTATTCTTTTAGTCCTCTTTATCATTTTCTACTCATTCCTATTCCTATTGATTTATCACAAACATATAATTCGTTATGTGATTCAAAATCTTTATGATTCTGGTTTCAGATAAGAAGTTTATGGACAAATTGTGAGATTTAAGATACATTAGGGTGCAAAATGAAATTAAGCTATTGCTGATAAAATAGTGTATTGACCGGAAAAGATATTACGAAAATACAAAATGCAAATGCAAATTGGTAAGGACCGGCACGTATATTACCTGAAATCCATCCCTGAGTCTCGTTCTCGCTCACTTCTCTCTCTCAAACCGTCCTCTCTCTCTATCTCCCTGCCTCTTGAGTGGTCTCTTGCTTCTCTCGAGTCTCTCTGTAGATCGATCGCTGGGCTTCGGCGAAACCCTTGTTTGATTGGAATTTGAGATCGTGCTTCCCCTGTTTGATGTTGAATCGGTTCGTTTCTCGGATCTCGATGATCCTCGATTTTCTGAACCAAACGTGAAGAAAAACCTTTCCATTTTCGCTTCCAGCTAATTTCTTGTCCCGTTCGTCGCCGCAATGTTCGAAGCTCATGTAAGCCATTTCTTTTATTTTTGTTAATTTTTTGGGGATTGCGACGAGTCTTACCATCTTCTTCTTCAGTTTTTGAACTTGTGTTTGCTCTACTTCGATGTTGCGATTGATTAACCTTTCTCGTCGTATGGAAATGCTTTGGAATTCGTGGGACTTGGATATGTACAAAAATCGTAAACGAAATGGGATCTTACTTAGTAGCCCAAAGAGCAGCAATTGTTGCTACTACTGGAGAACTAATTAGTTGATAATGCACTAAAATTAGAATAGAAAATTAGGAGCATATAATAATTAAGCTTGGCATTTTTTAAGGACTCTCTTTGTCAGTGACTTATACGGTTAATTGGATAAGTGAAGATTGGTTTCCAAAAATTTATGTTTCCAAAAATTGCATTCCCTTTTGCAATTATAGTGATATGTTCTGCAGCACATTTTTGCTCTTAGGTAGAGGTTTTTGTTTTGTTTCATCAGTTTCATGTCCATCTTAATTGATTGAATGGATTCTCTATTAATCGCGACTCCGGTATTCAGGTACTACATCTGCTTCGGAGGTATTTGGGTGAATATGTGCATGGACTCTCGACTGAGGCTTTGAGGATTAGTGTCTGGAAAGGTTTGGCATTTTTGTTTTTGTTTTTCGTTTTGCTTATAGATTTATATGGATATATACGGCGTGTTGACATTTCTTGTGTGCAAATACTCTATGATTTAATTATTTCCATTCTGAAGTAGTTTGTTTTCTGGTTACTGGTTAGGGTGAAAATGACATGCAGATATGTAATTCCTTGGCTTTCTAGTCAGTTGTTATTTAATTTGATGTCCTCACCTTTTTGATGTTGGGTTTCTTGATTTTCAGGGGATGTTGTTCTTAAAGATTTGAAGTTAAAGGCGGAGGCTCTGAATTCACTGAAACTTCCAGTCGCTGTCAAATCCGGTTTTGTCGGAACCATCACTTTGAAGGTTGCTATTTTCTTTCTCCAGACCTTTGTTACTATTCTGTACGCTATATAGCAGATTTCTTTCTCGAAAGTCTGCCAACTTGAGCTGTCGAGAACTTTGTTGTAGGATTGTAAATCCTTACCGGAGTTAATTGCAGCATCTTTCCTCACATGCTTATTCCTATATCTGCCTACTAAATGTCATTTAAGGATTTAGAGAGAGGAAAGACCACTTAGTGATGACATAGCTATAAATGCTTACATGACCATAAATGTTTGCATGTGTGATGCTCTCAGACAATAGCAGTGCTGGAAACTGATATGGTTTTGTTTATGAAGAACATGTTAGCTGGTAATAGTAAGAGAGTAAGGTCATCGTCCATATGATTATTGAGTTGTAAGGCTATTAGTCGTGTTAGCAAGAGGTTATTAGCTAAAAAAACTTGCACTGTAAAGAATTTTTATTATGAACGTAATATCAGTTTTGAGGTAAAAATGTGCTTTGATAAATGGGATTCGCATATGATTTGACTGGATACATTCTGGGATAGATTTGTTGTCAAACAAGTATTTACCACTATTTGAATAAATGTTTGGACGTTAAAAAAAACAGATATGCGTGTGATTCTGTTTGTTGCATATATTGAAGTTTTCATACGAAATCAATTGTCATAGAGATTGCAAGTCAGGGTGATACTCTCACTGGTTTCTGAACTTAGACTTGTATATAAAGCAGTAAATGCTATCTTTATTAGAAAACTCCGGTAGTGATGCATAGGTAGCAAATCCAGAATTTGAAAATGTCTCATGCAAACATTTGTTTCAGGTCCCTTGGAAAAGTTTAGGTAAAGAGCCAGTCATTGTTCTGATTGACCGTGTCTTCGTTCTTGCTTATCCTGCCCCTGATGGCCGAACAGTTAAGGTACTTTCATCTGTGTTTGCGTTGTCTCGCCTTTAAGCTTTTCCGTTTGATTGGTACCAAATATTCTTACACTAATTATATACTAGGAGGAAGACAGGGAAAAGCTTCTAGAAACCAAGCTTCAGCAGATTGAGGTACAAAATATTTCTGGCTGATACAGCTTCATGCATACTTCTGATACAATCGTTACGAGACTTGGATTTTCCTCTTTTCATCTACATGATTAACTTTGATGTTATTCTGATTTATCATTCTCGTCTTTGTTACAAATAGGAAGCAGAATCAGCAACTCTTGAAGCAAGAGCAAAATCTAAGCTGGGAAGTGTATGCCTCCAAACTGGATAACTTATTTTTTAGTTTTTATCTTATTTTCTTTTCTGGGGGGGGTATCTGTTTCAGTGACGCTGGAACTTTTCTGATCAGTTTAAAGAATTCCTCATGATCTCTTTTTGAAGAATACATGCACTCCTTCCTAACTACTAGATAAAAAAACTCTCATATGCTAAGCATGTTATAACTTCCATCTCTTTTTTTGGTTGGTTCTTTGCAGCCTCCGGCAGGAAATTCATGGCTAGGTTCGCTTATTGCTACAATTATTGGTAATCTGAAAGTATCCATCAGCAATGTACATATTAGATACGAGGATTCTACCAGGTTTGTGGCTGTTTGTCTTTTTGTTTCTGTTAGCCCTTCTGCTTTTGTGTTCAGTATTAGTGTCTTTGTTGTTGGTATTTTTGGAGACGACTTCGAAGTACTTGTTTAGCTTTTTTCTTACTTCAACAATATTTTTTCTAGTAATCCAGGGCACCCCTTTGCTGCGGGCATCACCTTGGCCAAGCTCGCAGCTGTTACAATGGATGAGGAAGGAAATGAGACCTTTGACACAAGTGGGGCTTTGGATAAACTGCGTAAGGTGAGATTTGTTTTCTTTCCTTTCTAGTCTCGGTTGGACGAAGCAGTCCAAGTTCTCAAAAAGCAGTGTGTTTCAAAGTTGACGTGTGTCTACTGTCTAGACTATAAATATCTATTATTACATAGGGACGTTTGAGTTCCCTTGTGGTTCATAATCGGATACAGATCTAGTGTTTCATGTCTTCTGGCTTTGAAGATTTCCCTTTTTGTGGTCTCTTCATTTACGAAGTTAAAGGGCTCTTCTCCAAGAGGCTTAAAATATCATAGAACATCTGTTAGATTTTCAAAAGGAAATGTCATTTGTTTTTTTCTGCCGTAAACCACTTGGGGGAATGAGGTAGCTGTTTTAAATTGATTTGGAGTTCAAAAACCTATTTTTATTTGTCTTCTTTTGTTTCTCTTCGATTAGTTATATTCTCTAATGTTTGTCTTCGTTTTGAGTAATAGTTAAAGTTCTTACGTTATTACATGTCTGTTCATTTGATAACTAAAGAGTGTTGAATGATAATTATGCTGCTTATTGACTTAAAAAAATTATGCTAACACATGGTCTCTGTTACAGTCATTGCAGCTTGAAAGGCTTGCTCTGTATCATGATTCTAATAGCTTTCCCTGGGAAATAGAGAAGCAATGGGACGATGTTAGTCCCGAGGAGTGGGTTAAGGTTTGTTTTTATCTACCCTTTTCTTGTTGATTATTTTGACTTTTCACCAGATAATTAGTCGAATGAAAGTTCTGTGAGATTTTATGTATTTAACTACCGACTCTCCTCCTTCAGATGTTTGAAGATGGAATAAAGGAGCAAAGCGACCATAAAATAAAGTCGAAATGGGCCCTCAATCGTAGATATCTATTGTCCCCTATCAATGGATCTCTTAAGTATCACCGGTTAGGGAATCAGGAGAGAAATAATCAGGAGATCCCATTTGAAAGAGCGTCAGTTATCCTAACTGATGTAAACGTGACAATCACAGAGGTACCATACTACCATTTCCTGTACTTGGTATATAGTTGGTTAAGTGTTTCTCATTTTTTTCATGTGGGTTTAAAATCCTTCTCTGTCTGACTATATTCCTACTTTCTGAGACCCACTAGAGGTTAATTCTGCGTCTGCTTACCGATCTTTTTTTTCTCGAGGTGCTGGACTTAAGTCACTTGTATTTTGTCTTCTACTTTTCTCTTACCAGGAGCAATACCACGATTGGATAAAGCTAGTCGAAGTTGTTTCAAGATACAAAACATATATAGAGATTTCACATTTAAGGCCCATGGTTCCTGTTTCAGAGGCTCCACGTTTGTGGTGGCGCTTTGCTGCTCAAGCTAGTTTGCAACAAAAGAGATTATGGTACATGTTTGTTTCATTTTACTCTCTCATATTTTCACTGACAAACTAGGAATAGAAACAGCATTTATCTGGCAATGTATTTTGTTTTTAGTCTTACATAGCTTTAACAGCTTCTTGTAGAGTATGAGTGCATTCGATCTGTGGAATGATTGTATATTTCGATCTGATTTTGCATATATTGACCCCATTTCAGCTATCGTTTTTCCTGGGATAGCATTCACCATCTTTGTCAGTTACGCCGACGCTATATTCAGCTGTATGCCAACTTTCTGCAGCAGTCATCAGATGCTAATAACCCAGAGATGAGAGAAATCGAAAAGGACCTTGATTCCAAAGTGATTCTTTTGTGGAGGTAATAATCATATTCCCACATGTTGAGTGGAAAGCATGTGGTTTCTTAACATGGTCTAATTCCACTTTCTGATGCATACCATTAGAATTCCATCTCGCTGACACGATCTCTGGATATGGGAACTCACATGACTGGTTAAGTTTCAAATATACTGAAAGCTGACAGTATCTGATATAATGCTTGATTACATATACTTTTATCTTACCACTTTTTGCTTTTTACTCATAAGAAGTTCAAGCTCTGCCATTCTCTCTTTTATTTTCATTGAGATTCTCAAAGGCACTGTGTTGTTTCTATGTGTTTTTTTCTCCTTCCGACTTACCTCATCATGTTTTTTTTTTTATGTTGCTCCTCGTAATAGGTTGCTTGCACATGCAAAGGTAGAATCTGTAAAGTCAAAAGAAGCAGCCGAGCAGAGAAAACTGAAAAAGGGTGGTTGGTTTTCATTTAAATGGTCAGTGGAGTCTGTTGCTTCCTTTTAATTATATTTGCCTTGCTTTTTGGCTGTTTAAATTTTGTTTTCTTATCATAGCCATGAATAGTAGCCATGATTAGAACATCACAGGCATAAACCATTTTTTTTTTTTTTAAATTAACTTTTGTGGTTAACATCTTCATGAAGGCGGACAGATGCTGAAGATGAAGCGGAGGCCGATAGTGTGGCTGACGGATCGAAATCGAAGGAGGAAGGATTGACCAAAGAAGAATGGAAGGCCGTAAATAAGTTACTGAGTCATCAGCCAGATGAAGAGATGAATTTGTATTCAGGAAAAGACATGCAGAATATGACTCACTTTCTTGTAACGGTATCAATTGGTCAAGGTGCAGCTAGGATTGTTGATATAAACCAGACTGAGGTGCTGTGTGGTAGGTTCGAGCAGCTCGATGTGACGACCAAGTTCAGACATCGGAGTACTCAGTGTGATGTATCACTGAGGTTTTATGGCTTATCTGCACCAGAAGGTTCGCTTGCACAGGTTTGTTTTCTCTTTTCACCTTGTGACCAGCGTAATCTCTGTGATAAGATTCTATATTCCTGCGTACAAAATAAAGATTTGACCTTCCTGCGATTCCCTCTCTGTGTCATGCTGCTGGCTTTGCAGAGTGTATCCAGTGAGAGAAAGACAAATGCCTTGATGGCTAGCTTTGTGAATTCACCAATTGGAGAAAACATCGATTGGAGGCTATCAGCCACGATATCCCCTTGTCATGCTACGGTAATTTCTCTTTTATGCATGCTCTTGAAACATGAATATCTAAGATCTGCCTAATAGTCTCGTAATTGTAAGATACATCAAGAGTATAGCAGTGTCTATCTAATATCTAGCTGGTGGCATTGAATGAAGTGTGTGGTTAACTGAAGGTTGGGGACAGTCAATTGTCAGGACCTTAGAGAGAGTGTTTTTGGAAATTAAAGCTCCTATATGTGCTTCCCTTTTGGAAATAATGGAGCGAAAAGGTTATATATTGTTATTCTTTGAAACTAAGCTTGTAACTCTCATGGGCATATGCTTTTCTAAGTTTCGAATTCAGTTGTATATACTTAAGAGACAAAATAATGTCTATCTAGAATCAATTGAGATACGTTTCACAAACATTTAGTATTAGATATGGAAGCTTTAGTGTACTAATTCCAGCTACTGCTAAGGGAGGACTAACACACTCCATTCTGTTTACGTTTGACGTTAGACATGTCTATATAACGTAGCCACATGCTTCTGCTGGCCGTGGTGATTTTTCATTATTTTCTGTTTCGGCATGGTTTTTCCATCTTGCCTTCCTATTTGTTCTTTTGTCTTTCTATTTAACATTGCTTTGAGCAAAATTGGGATTTTTTTGTATTTGCAGATCTGGACTGAAAGTTATGATCGTGTATTGGAGTTTGTGAAGCGAAGTAATGCAGTTAGCCCTACTGTTGCACTGGAAACTGCTGCTGTGCTTCAGGTACTGGTGTAATGTTCAGTAGCGATTTTCCCACTCTGACCTTGTTTCTTTCATAAATTTAATTGCATATATCGTCAATGGTGACTGTGAGACATGTAATTCAAATCGTTGATGTATGCACCCTTACGCAAATCTTTAGAGATTGATCAGTCATAGATTTCTGTATGTTTATTTTCCTGAAGACTTATGGGCTATAAAATTTACTTTTATTTACGCTGTTTTAATTACAGATGAAACTAGAGGAAGTGACTCGACGGGCTCAAGAGCAACTTCAAATAGTGTTGGAGGAGCAAAGCAGGTTAGAAAAATTTAACTTGGCTTTTATTTATCCATCTTTATTATTGTCCCGAAGATCAGAGTTGGGTAGTGACTAAAGCTAGATGTTCGTTGCATGGAACAAAAGCTCTTGTTCTTGTAGTCTGTTGGAAATTAGATCTAGTTATTTTATAATTTCTTCCAAGTAGCAAAATATTCACCAGATTTCCGTTATGCTTTGCCTTTGGTTTCTCAGATTTGCTCTCGACATTGATCTGGATGCTCCAAAAGTGAGAATTCCTTTGAGGGCTTCAGGATCGTCCAAGTGCAGTAGCCATTTCCTTTTGGATTTTGGTAATTTTACGCTAACCACCATGGTAAGTTTCCATATTTTCCCTTCGATGTAAGTAGTGTTTATCTTCTGTTTTCTTATATTTCTTGTACAATTCCAGGATACTCGGTCTGAGGAGCAAAGGCAAAACTTATATTCCCGGTTTTGCATTTCTGGAAGAGATATTGCCGCTTTCTTTACGGACTGTGGATCTGACAACCAAGGTTGCAGTTTACTCATGGAAGATTTCACTAATCAGCCCATTCTCTCCCCCACTCTAGAGAACGCGGACAACGTTTATTCCCTTATTGATAGGTGTGGAATGGCAGTTATTGTTGATCAGGTATTACCTTGTTCGACATTTTAAGTTCATGAGTCAATTGCTAAAACAAGGCATTTCTACTTGACACGTCTCTATTTCTTGTTGAAGATCAAAGTACCGCATCCACGTTACCCATCCACAAGAATCTCCATCCAAGTGCCAAATATTGGTGTTCATTTCTCGCCAACGAGATACATGAGGATAATGCAACTGTCTGACATCTTGTATGGTGCTATGAAAACCTACAGTCAAGCTCCTGTTGATCACATCCCAGATGGAATCCAACCTTGGAGTCCCGGAGATCTTGTTTGTGATGCTAAAATCTTAGTTTGGAAGGTATGCATTATTTTATATACATATTTACTTTTCAAGCTTGAATTATCTGTATTTTCTTTTATTATATGGAATCTATTATTTCAGGGAATTGGCAACTCTGTTGCTACTTGGCAGCCTTGTCACCTTGTTTTGTCTGGTTTATATCTGTATACATTTGAATCAGAGAGGTCACTTGATTATCAACGTTATTTATGGTTTGTGCTACTTCACCCATTCTTTTCTTTCATGTACCCTCTTTTTTTTTCTTTTTTTTTCTTTTTCAAGTACTCTTTTCTGCTATAAAGATTTTTTCATTGAAATAAGATGGTTAAATTATAACCTTACATGTGCAGCATGGCTGGCAGACAAGTATTTGAGGTTCCGCCTGCAAATGTTGGTGGTTCGCCATACTGCCTTGCTGTCGGTCTAAGGGGAACGGATCTTAAAAAGGTAGTCTAAGCTGCTTTATAAGTAAATACTAGGAGTCAGAAAGGAATCCTCGAATCTATTTTCCAATGATTAAAATATACTCTCTTTCTAAATTGGACATGCTTACTGAATCCTGAATGCCTACCTGCCTGATTATAACATGGTTGAGAGTGTTGATGATTCTCTGGACCTTACTTTTTGCTTTCAAAGTTATACTGGAGAAAAGTCCTTGCTTTGTATGTTGTATTTTCATTTGTGTTTTCCATTAAAGATTATGGATGTTATGCATTCTTCAGGCCCTGGAATCTTCTAGCACCTGGATCATAGAGTTTCAGGGGGAGGAAAAGGCAGCTTGGCTGAGAGGACTTGTCCAAGCCACCTACCAAGCTTCTGTATATCTATTAAATCTCAATGAGTTCTTTTTTTCTGGGCTTGCTATCTGCAATCGTCGTGTCTGGTTGATGTTGAAAAATCTTGTCCTTTTGTAGGCTCCTCTGTCAGGGGATGTACTTGGTCATACAAGTGATGGTGATGGTGACTTCCATGAACCTCAAACCGGGAATTTGAAAGCTGCTGATCTTGTTATTAATGGTGCTTTAGTTGAGACGAAGTTGTACTTGTATGGAAAGGTTATCTTCATACTTTTATATGTGTGCTATCTGTATGCTATGTCGAACTAATTAGGAACGTTCATAGTTGCTTGAGCTGAAAAACCATTTAGATTCTTTGAAAGCAACTTTTCCTGGGTTTTACTTGACTTTTGAAATCCTATTCTCCTGCAGATCAAGGATGAATGTGATGAGCAGGTCGAAGAGGTTCTGCTTCTCAAAGTTCTTGCTGCCGGAGGAAAGGTTTGTGTTTATTGGACATATTTCTTGCGTTAAGCTAATATTGAGGTAGCGAGTTATATGCATGTGTTCATCGTAGATTAACTAAGGAAAGAAGGGGAAAAGGATAAGGCCTGCTGGGTGTGCAGAAGTGCTGAACTTAGATAACTTAACCCCATGATATTTAGGCTTTGGTGAAATGATATTATTTCATTAATCTTAGCTAAGCTAGTGATCATGAGATGGAAACTACCAACAGAGCCACAGTATTGTTGATTAAGGTTTATTAAATGAAAATTTCTTAGCATATTGTTTGCTAAATCACGTTGCATATCTGAGGAGCACCACTTGTCAAGTTTTCCATTTGCTTATATATTTGCAACTCTTCCACTTATAGGGTTCCCATTTCTGATATGCCTTGTAATGTTTTTCATAAGCTGTTTTATTTCTCTGTGTAAGTTCTATATAACAGGTTAGTTTGATAGAGGCAGAATTGTGTTTGCTTTGCAGGTCCACATGATAAGTTCAGAGAGTGGCTTAACCGTTAGGACGAAGTTGCACTCTTTAAAAATCAAAGATGAACTTCAGGATCAGCAGTCAGGAAGTGCTCAGTATCTGGCTTACTCTGTTCTGAAGAACGAAGACATACAAGCCTCACCAGGAAGATGTGATTCTTATGACAAGGAGATGTCAGTAGGACATGCAGATGACGAAGATGCCTTCACAGATGCTTTGCCAGAGTTTCTGTCTCCTACAGAACCAGGTACTCCGGATATGGACATGATTCAATGCAGCATGATGATGGACTCTGATGAACATGTGGGACTCGAGGATACTGAAGGTGGGTTTCATGAAAAAGACACATCTCAGGGAAAAGGCCTTTGCGATGAGGTATTTTATGAGGTGCAGGGTGGTGAATTTTCTGATTTCGTATCAGTTGTTTTCTTGACGAGGAGCTCCAGTTCACACGATTATAATGGAATCGACACACAGGTATGTAATATATGACCAAGGGAGGTCGTCTTTGTGCGGAAAATATACCTTCTTAACTTTGCTAACTTCAGTTTGAAATCAATTTCAGATGAGCATTCGCATGTCAAAACTGGAGTTCTTTTGCAGCAGGCCGACTCTAGTTGCTCTAATTGGTTTTGGATTGGACGTGAGCGCTGCAACATATGTTGAAAATGATAAAGATACCAACACTCCAGCAGTTGATAAATCTGATAGTGAGAAAGAAACAAATGATGAAGGTGGACGCATCGAAGGATTACTTGGATTTGGCAAGGACCGTGTAGTGTTTTACCTGAACATGAATGTTGATAGTGTGACTGTGTTTCTCAACAAGGAGGATGGTTCTCAACTTGCGATGTTTGTACAAGAACGATTTGTGTTGGACATTAAGGTAATAAATAATTATCTGGGCATCTTATTTGACGTATTTGATTTTGTTTCTAGTTTACTCTTAAATTCGACCCTATACAATAGTACAAGAAAAACCAAATTTGTTCATGATGCTATTGTAATTGAGTCTTTTAAAGTTGATTCTGTAGTTGAATGCTTTAAGAAAAGTGAATCAGTTTCATTGAAAGTTTGTTTTAGTAACTAGTCTTTTGGTTAACTTTGTTTATTTTTCTAGATTTACCCAAGCTCCCTTTCAGTAGAAGGGACTCTAGGAAATTTTAAACTCTGTGACAAGTCGTTAGACTCAGGAAACTGCTGGAGTTGGCTCTGTGACATTCGTGATCCTGGTGTTGAGTCTCTTATCAAGGTATCAAATACTGACGGCATTATTTGCTGTTTTTGCGATATTGTTGATTCTTGTTTGTTGTGGTTGTATATCTGTTTAATTTCTGTTTTACGCTGCAGTTCAAATTCAGTTCATATAGTGCTGGAGATGACGACTATGAAGGATATGATTATAGCTTATCTGGTAGACTATCAGCTGTTCGTATTGTATTCCTCTACAGATTTGTTCAGGAGGTACCATGATCACTACCTGCCTCTTACCTCGTTGATTTAAAGTGCAACTGAAACTTATAAAAATGCCCTTCTTTGGATCATCTCATCATTTTATTGTTGTCCAATCCAATGAAATGGTTTTCAGGTTACAGCTTACTTCATGGGACTTGCCACTCCTCATACTGAAGAAGTCATTAAGCTTGTTGACAAAGTGGGAGGCTTTGAGTGGCTAATCCAGAAATATGAGATGGATGGTGCTACTGCTCTAAAACTAGACCTTTCGTTAGACACTCCAATAATTGTTGTACCTAAAGATTCTTTGAGCAAAGAGTAAGTAGAAATGAATTATGGTAATACTTAATATGTGCTATGCTGTCAATACTTATTAGGTTTCTGACAACACTTCAGTTTTCATGGCTCTCTAACGCTAGTGTAATAATTGCCATCCAAATTGTTTACATAGAATCTAGTCTTTATCCTGCAGTTTTAAAGTATTAGAAAGCTTGAGGTCTGCAACATGTTACTTTTTTTGTGCTGAATCTCCAAACGGTTTACTTCAATATTTTCTCTGAGTCTTGGTAAATTCTCAGCACACTTCTATTTGCAGTTACATTCAACTTGACCTTGGTCATCTGGAGGTATCAAATGAAATAAGCTGGCATGGGTGTCCGGAGAAAGATCCCAGTGCTGTACGTGTGGATGTTCTTCATGCGAAGGTACATATATATTACGATAATTATAGAATACTTTTGTTAAACGCGTGTTATGAATACCCTAGCCTGATGATGTTTCTATTGGTTTGTTGCAAAGATTCTTGGACTAAATATGTCAGTTGGCATAAATGGTTCAATTGGTAAACCAATGATACGTGAAGGCCAGGGATTGGACATCTTTGTCCGGCGCAGCCTACGAGATGTTTTTCAGAAAGTCCCAACACTTTCGGTTGAGGTTAAGGTACTGGTTTTCTTCTTCTATATATGTTTGACGAACTTAAATATTTGCTCTTGGTGTCAACTGTCGAGAACGTAGACTTCAAACAAAAGAAGTTTTTTTTCGTTGTCTTTGCATCTTGATATTGCTAGACTAGGGATGACTATACATATAAGTTATAAACCTTATTATCTTAAAAGGATTGCCTTGCTATTCATTGTCTTCCAGGCAAGCTAAGAAACTGAGAGTCATCTTACAGCGTTTTTATCTTTTGTTTATTATAGAGATACCATGGATGACCTTGTTACATCCTCTTAACTACTGGTATCCGCAGTCATTTGTAGGACTAAATATTTTCTCAATCTTTGTCGTGCAGATTGATTTCTTGCATTGTGTGATTTCTGACAAAGAATATGATATTATTGTAAGTTGCACAAGCATGAATTTGTTTGAGGAGCCAAAGCTACCTCCAGATTTCCGTGGTAACAGTTCTGCTCCCAAAGATAATATGCGTCTGCTGGTTGACAAAGTTAACCTGAATAGTCAGATGATAACATCACGTACAATTACCGTACTGGCCGTTGATATCAATTATGCTCTTCTTGAGTTACGTAATAGTGTCAACGAAGAGTCACCATTAGCTCATGTTGCGGTACGTGCTTCTGAGCCTGTTCCTTCTATTTCCTTGTACATTTTTTCCCATAGGAACTATACTAGATATCTAAGATACCAATTTGACATTCACTTTGATTTAACAGCTTGAAGGATTATGGGTAAACTACAGGATGACGTCACTATCTGAGACAGATTTGTATGTGTCAGTTCCTAAAGTTTCCGTTCTGGATATTCGTCCTAACACAAAGCCTGAAATGCGGCTGATGCTTGGCTCCTCGGTTGATGCTTCCAAGCAAGCTTCTTCCGAATCTTTTCCCTTTTCCCTTAATAAGGGAAGCTTTAAGCGGGCCAACTCTAGGGCTGTTCTTGACTTTGACACACCATGTTCAACGATGCTGCTGATGGATTTCAGATGGCGAGCATCCTCTCAGTCATGCGTTTTACGGGTTCAACAACCTCGTATCCTTGCTGTTCCTGACTTCCTCCTTGCGGTTGGTGAATTTTTTGTCCCAGCTTTGCGTGCAATAACAGGAAGGGACGAAACATTGGATCCAACAAATGATCCAATCACTAGAAGTAGTGGCATAGTTCTCTCCGAGGCTCTCTATAAACAGATAGAAGATGTCGTGCACTTGTCCCCATGTAGACAGCTAGTAGCAGATTCACTTGGGGTTGATGAGTATACTTATGATGGATGCGGAAAGGTAATCTCATTGAGTGAACAAGGAGAGAAGGATCTGAACTCAGGAAGATTAGAACCCATCATAATCGTTGGGCATGGAAAGAAGTTGCGGTTCGTCAATGTAAAAATTAAGGTTGAAACATTTTTCTCTTTTTATCTATGATATACTAAATACATACGAAATATGAAATATTAAATACTAAAGATAGTTACCTGGCATGCTCAGAGTAAAAATCTTTTTCCTAGCGCTTATAGTGTGAAGTGGAGATAGAACTTCGTTGTTGTAATTATTGCTTCACGCTCCCCTTTTCCAAGATTCTTGATTTTTGCTAGCTGCTTGTTTTCTGTTTTTTCTTCCGTGGCAGAATGGGTCGCTTCTGAGCAAGTGCATTTACTTGAGTAATGATAGTAGCTGCTTATTATCCCCGGACGATGGTGTTGATATCTCAATGTTAGAAAATGCCTCATCTAATACTGAGAATGTGCGTAGCAATGAGCACAAGTCATCAGATGTTTCAGATACTTGTCCATCCGATTCGAAGACTGTCCAGAGTTTTACTTTTGAAGCTCAGGTATGTTTACTTGAGGTTTTGTTTTTATCGGTTTCCTTACTTTGTAGCTATTTTTATTTCTTTCTATTTTGAAAACTTTAACTGATACATGGTTTCTCTCTTTTTTTACTTATTTTGAGTCATTATTCCCTGATATCGGTGTCTCTTTTTTTTTTTCTTCGTTTTTGACTCGTAACATTTGTTTTAATGGAGGTTTCGACCTCAACCTTTTTTCAGTAGCCATAATACAAAATACTCAAATTGCAGGCCTAACTGATTAATGAAACTGTTTTTTTTTTTGTTTTTTTTGCTGTATTTGTCAAATTCATAGCTTGTTTTTGCAGGTCGTTTCTCCTGAATTCACATTCTTTGATGGTACAAAATCATCCCTGGATGACTCCTCGGCTGTAGAAAAGCTTTTGCGAGTGAAACTTGATTTTAATTTTATGTAAGTGCGAAATCATAGTATCAGTGATCTAAGTTTAACGACATTATGTCACACATGAAAGTTAGGTCTGAGCGCATTCAACAACCGAATGTTGTCGCTGACACAAATATGATTACTTGATCACTCATCTCTATACTTGTATAAGTAAAGAATTTTAATAAGGATACCCCCATCTGACCTCGACGACATCCTGGTCATGACGTTAAAAACAAGCTTTTTTCTGCCCCTTTTGCGTAATGGATCTAAAGTTTCATGTTGCATTGTTCATGTATTTTTGCTATTGTTTCAACAGGTATGCCTCAAAAGAAAATGACATCTGGGTTCGAGCTTTGCTTAAGAACCTGGTGGTGGAAACTGGTTCTGGTCTTATCATTCTTGATCCAGTCGATATTTCCGGGGGATACACTTCTGTCAAAGAGAAAACAAATATGTCCTTAACGTCAACTGATATATACATGCACCTTTCTTTGAGTGCTCTTTCTCTGCTACTGAATCTGCAGAGCCAAGTAACTGGAGCTTTACAATCAGGAAATGCGATTCCTTTAGCTTCATGCACCAACTTCCACAGGATTTGGGTTTCACCGAAAGGTATGGCATCAGCTGTGTTATGTGGCACTGTTTAACCTTAAAAAGCTGCCTGAGTGTTTGGTCTAGCCACAAAATCTATTATTTCGTCTATCTTCTTAAGCAACTGCACAGGTAATTACATTATTCATTTTTTGTTTTGGGGATGTGAACAGAAAATGGAGCCAGGAACAACCTCACAATTTGGAGACCGCATGCTCCTTCAAACTATGTCATATTGGGAGACTGTGTGACGTCAAGGTAATTTAGACTTATAGTATTAGTGGCTTATGTGGTTACATGTATATCTTGTTGTTATGTATCTTTTTGCTTTGATATTTTCATCCCTCCAACAAAGCCTACTATGGTTATAGTCCTCTCACTTCCTAAATCTCTTTGAGGATAAAAACCTTATGTTTCATAATGACGTAATTATTCAGCACTCATTAATAGCACTGAGCCCGTAAAATTCATGTGAAACCATATCCGTAACGGAAACAAGCAAGCTCTTCTCATACTGGAGTTGTTAGCGTAACGGGTACTAGGGTGTATTATATCTCCTGTGTCAGTTCGAAGAATTGCTTAAAATGGGTTCTGTCCACTGTACAGATGTTTTATTCTTTGAGAAGTGAAGCTATATTATATCTTTAATTCCCCTTGAAAATTTTCATTTCAGGGCAATTCCTCCTACACAAGCAGTAATGGCAGTAAGCAATTCATATGGGCGCGTGCGGAAGCCAATTGGGTTTAATCGTATTGGCCTGTTCTCTGTTATTCAAGGTTTAGGAGGGGGGAATGGTGAACATTCTCTTGATAGCAATGAGTGCTCCCTCTGGATGCCTGTAGCTCCTGCAGGATACACTGCTATGGGGTGTGTCGCAAATCTAGGAAGTGAGCCACCACCAGATCACATTGTTTATTGTCTAAGATCTGACCTTGTATCTTCCAGCAGTTTTGCTGAGTGCATATACACCGTGCCCTCCAGTTCATTATCTGAGTCTGGATTCAGCATTTGGCGCTGTGATAATGTTCTTGGATCATTCTATGCTCACTCTTCAACAGCGTCTCCTTCCAAGCAATTTAGTTCTGGCCTCAGTCATTGTCTTCTTTGGAATCCCCTTCAGTTGAAGACATCCCCATTCTCTGACCCATCATCTACAAGCGGCTCTCAGAGCGAGCAAACAAGTGATCAGTCTGGAAATTCATCAGGATGGGACATTCTTAGGTCAATTTCTAAGCCAACTAGTTATCATGTTTCAACTCCTAATTTTGAGAGGATCTGGTGGGACAAGGGTGGTGATCTTCGTAGACCTATCTCAATATGGAGGCCTGTACCACGTCCTGGTTTTGCCATATTGGGTGATAGCATAACTGAAGGGTTAGTAAAATTTTAACTTTTATTTGTCGCTAGATTAGTTATCATGAAGGGATTATTTGTTTTCTATAAATAAATATCATAACCTATGATTTCTTTTTCTCTCATTAGGTTGGAGCCACCGGCACTAGGAATACTCTTCAAAGCAGACGATTCTGAGATTTCTGCAAAACCTGTGGAGTTCACTAAAGTCGCACATATTGTTGGGAAGGGTTTGGATGAAGTTTTCTGCTGGTTTCCTGTTGCACCTCCTGGTTATGTTTCTCTAGGATGCGTTCTTTCTAAATTTGATGAGGCGCCACGAGTGGATTCGTTTTGTTGTCCAAGGATTGATCTTGTTAACCAGGCCAACATTTATGACGCTTCTGTCTCAAGATCCTCAAGTTCAAAGGCTTCTCAATGCTGGAGCATTTGGAAAGTTGAAAATCAGGTTCGACAACCCATTTAAATCTGGATGCTATGTCTCTGCTTCTGTAAAAGCTCCCCAGTGTCATCATTGAACTGTAGAAGTTTATATTTCTGTGAATCAGCTCCCATCCACTTTTAGCTTAACTACCCACACAGTGAATATATTTGCCAATCCTGAGAGCTGATTATACCTTGTGTAGGCATGCACTTTCCTTGCACGTTCTGATCTAAAAAGGCCTCCAAGTCGGTTGGCTTTCGCTGTTGGAGAATCTGTAAAGCCGAAGACACAAGAAAATGTGAATGCGGAAATTAAGCTGAGATGCTTCTCTCTGACACTTCTAGATGGCTTACATGGAATGGTATGTTATATACATGGTCAAATTTCTTAGCCAATTTGTTTGAACTTAGTGTTTACATTTCGATTCTGTTCTGTATGCTTCCAGATGACTCCTCTCTTTGACACAACTATCACCAATATCAAGCTAGCAACTCATGGTCGTCCTGAGGCCATGAATGCAGTACTTATTTCATCAATCGCTGCTTCAACATTTAACCCACAGTTGGAAGCTTGGGAGCCGCTTCTGGAGCCATTTGATGGAATATTCAAGTAAGGATAGTAATGATTTTAATTTATGATGTGGCTTAACTGGGATGAATCAACTGCATTTAATCATAATATTTTGATTTCTCACTTTTGCTTTGAAGGTTGGAAACATATGATACTGCCTTGAATCAATCATCAAAGCCAGGAAAACGGCTGCGAATTGCTGCTACTAATATTTTGAACATAAATGTTAGTGCTGCAAATCTTGAAACTCTTGGTGATGCCGTCGTTTCCTGGAGAAGGCAATTAGAACTTGAAGAAAGAGCGACCAAAATGAAAGAGGTTAAGTATTATTTTTCTCGTGAAAATATTTTTGTATCATAATGTGTTACTTACTAGTTTGCTGTGGTACAGGAATCAGGTGTCTCTCGTGAGAGTGGGGATCTTTCAGCTTTTTCAGCTCTAGACGAAGATGATTTCCAGACCATTGTGGTAGAGAATAAACTCGGCCGAGACATATATCTGAAAAAGCTGGAGGAGAACTCAGATGTAGTTGTAAAACTGTGTCACGATGAAAACACTTGTGTCTGGGTTCCACCTCCAAGGTTCTCCAATAGGTTAAATGTTTCAGATAGTTCTAGAGAAGCACGAAATTACATGACTGTACAGATTCGTGAGGCTAAGGTTTCTATACTTATATTTTAGCATCCACATTTGAAATATTATTAGTGGCCAAATAGAAATTTTCATGGTTAAGATGGTATTTTCACTATTTTGTGCAGGGTTTGCATATCGTCGATGATGGTAACAGTCACAATTTCTTTTGCACCCTGCGCCTCGTTGTTGATAGTCAGGGTGCAGAACCCCAAAAGCTTTTTCCTCAAAGTGCTAGGACAAAGTGTGTGAAGCCTTCCACTACAGTTGTCAACGACTTGATGGAATGCACTTCCAAGTGGAATGAAGTTTTCATTTTTGAAATCCCAAGGAAGGTATTAAATTAGGAAACAGTTGATTTAATGCTTCCTTTGTTCATCTTCTTTTTTTCTTCAAATATGTGGTATCATAAGAGATTTAGCCTAGAATTGGAACAGTATATCAAGGCTACTTGCTCTCCTAGTATTCGCTCTGATACATATGGGGTGTCTTAGTCGTACAACTTAGCTCGGTATATCAGCTTGCAATATTCTTTTTGAGCTGTAAACAATTGTCCTGATTTTGGAAACTATCTCATATGAGTAGCCTATTTCTATTTGATTGTTTATAGGGATTGGCCAGATTGGAGGTTGAAGTAACAAACCTTGCTGCTAAAGCTGGAAAAGGTTAAATCTTCATGCATAACCATCATTACAACTGTCTTTTTGTGATTTTTATTGTTCATTTGAATCCTTCTTGGATTGTCCATACCTGATACGCAAATTAAACACTACTGAAAATGTTTTCGAAAGTTCAGTGAGTCGATTGTGCCTATGTTCCATGAGAGTAAGTTATTGACTAATACAGGGGAGGTCGTGGGGTCGCTTTCATTTCCTGTTGGGCATGGGGAAAATACACTTAGAAAGGTAGCTTCAGTAAGGTCGCTACCTCAATCAAGTGATGCTGAGAATACAAGTTCCTATACGCTTCAGAGAAAGGTGAGTTCCTTTTCATTTATATCAGGTGTGTTAATATATTTCTCAGGCTTTGTATAACATACATTGTCATTTCTCATTTAATTCATGAAATGAAGAATGCCGAAGATATACATGACAATGGATGCTTGCTTGTCTCAACATCTTATTTCGAGAAGACTACAATCCCCAACACACTAAGAAATATGGAAAGTAAGAACTTTGTTGACAGAGACACTGGTTTCTGGATTGGAGTTAGGCCTGATGACTCATGGCACAGTATTCGCTCGCTGCTTCCGCTCTCTGTTGCTCCGAAATCACTAGAAAACGATTTTATTGCAATGGAAGTTTCTATGAGAAACGGGAGAAAGCACGCAACATTCAGATGTTTAGCGACAGTTGTAAATGATTCAGATGTCAATTTAGAGATATCCATATCTTCTGATCAAAATGTCTCTTCAGGAGCGAGCAATCATAATGCTTTGATTGCCTCTAGATCTTCCTATGTTTTACCATGGGGATGTTTATCAAAGGATAATGAACAGTGCCTACATGTCCGGCCAAGGGTTGACAACCCTCATCATTCTTATGCATGGGGTAGTTGCATCGCCGTGAGTTCTGGTTGTGGAAAAGATCAACCGTTTGTTGATCAAGGTTTGCTTACTCGGCAGCAAACTTTCAAGCAAAGCAGCAGAGCATCTGCTTTTGCTTTGAAATTAAACCAGCTTGAGAAGAAGGATATGCTTTTCTGCTGCCAGCCCTCTACTGGGAGTAAGCCTTTCTGGCTTAGCGTAGGAGCAGATGCGTCAGTTCTTCATACTGATCTTAATGCACCTGTTTATGATTGGAAGATTTCTATTAATTCTCCTTTGAAGCTAGAAAATAGACTTCCTTGCCCAGTCAAATTCACAGTGTGGGAAAAGACAAAAGAAGGCACATATCTTGAGAGACAATATGGTGTAATATCTTCAAGGAAGAGTGCTCCAGTATACTCAGCAGATATTCAGAGACCTGTATATCTTACATTAGCTGTCCATGGCGGTTGGGCTTTGGAAAAGGTTGGCTTTGATATTCTACAAAAGAATCTACCCATTGGAAATATTTCTTAAAACATTACTGAAATTAATTTTTCTTTTTTAGGATCCTGTTCTTGTTTTAGATCTATCTTCAACTGATAGTGTGTCATCCTTTTGGTTCGTCCATCAACAGAGCAAAAGGTTTGTCACTCTTTTCTTTTTTCAGTTCTCTTTCTGCCTGGAATTGCTAGTCTTGTTAACTTCTGTTATTAGCCCAGATGTTTAAAAATTGGTTAAAGAGCATTTTTTTTTGGCTATTGGCCATGAAGGGTCACGTTACAAAGTTATCAATGGTTTCAGTAATAATATTTCACCAGCTTCTCTTTTCAACTAAGCAGTATCCTCAAAAATATTTTCATATTCTTTTTATGGAGTTTCAGGAGACTGCGTGTAAGTATAGAACGTGATGTTGGAGAAACAGGGGCTGCACCTAAGACTATAAGGTTCTTTGTCCCATACTGGATTACAAATGATTCATATCTTCCTCTAGGCTATAGAGTGGTAGAGATTGAACCTTCAGAAAATGTGGAACCTGGCTCCCCCTGCCTGTCTAGGTCTTCCAAATCATTTAAGAAAAATCCTGTATTTTCGATGGAGAGAAAACAACAGAGGAAAAATGTTCGAGTACTTGAGGTTATTGAGGATACTAGTCCTATGCCTAGCATGCTTTCTCCACAAGAATCAGCTGGTCGAAGTGGTGTTGTGCTGTTTCCATCTCAGAAGGATTCTTATGTTTCCCCACGAATTGGTATTGCTGTCGCAGCTCGGGATTCTGAGATCTACAGTCCTGGAATTTCTCTCCTTGAGCTTGAGAAGAAGGTAACTAGCTTTAGCTTAAATGATTTGCTTAAAGCTGATGGCTTGAATTTGCTTTACTGTGCTTTATTTTCCAAACCATTTCTGACTCACTTCTGTACGAAGGATTTTCCTCCTAGTTATCTGGCCAAGTCATCATTTTCTTTAGTTGGTTGAGGGAACTTTAAACTTTCTCTCCTTTTATTAACAACAAATCCCATTGCAGGAACGCATAGATGTAAGGTCTTTTTGCTCCGACGCCTCGTACTACACGCTCTCAGCAGTATTAAATATGACATCGGACAGAACAAAGGTCAGATATAACTTTCATGAGATTTTTTCTTTCTTTTTCTTCTCACTGCTCTGGCATAATTGTGTGAAGCACTTGTCTATAATCAAATTTATGATCCTGTATAGTGTTTTTGTTCGTGTTGATTTACTACAGTTGTTATTTGGCCGTACTCCTGCAGATTAGCTTAACATACAGTACTTAGTCTAGCCTTCACTTTCTCTCTCCTGTTTTCTGTAAAGAGTATACATCTTGATGCTATATATTAGGAACATCTGTGCTATATTATATCAAGATGATTTAGAGGTGGGTCAGTGCTTAATATTAATTTTAACACTAGCTTTTTAGATAGGCACATTTTCGGAGTCGGAATATTGAGTCACAAATAGTATTATCTTACTCCCAGATAAATGTTGGATGACTAATTCTTTTGTTTTCAGGTTATTCAACTCCAGCCACACACCTTATTCATCAACAGGGTGGGCGTGAGCATCTGTCTTCAACAGTGCGATTGTCAGACAGAAGAATGGATTAATCCTTCTGATCCTCCGAAGCTCTTTAGATGGCAGTCTTCCACCCGGATTGAGTCGTTGAAAGTATGTGCATTACCTTCATATTTCTATATCTTAATTTTAATGATGAGTAATGTGCTTACGCCGGACGTGACATTTCAGTTACGAGTGAAAGGATATAGATGGAGCACACCATTCAGTGTGTTTAGCGAAGGTATTATGCGTGTCCCTGTTGGAAAAGAAGATGGGACTGATCAATTGCAGCTAAGAGTACAAGTCAGAAGCGGGACAAAGAACTCACGTTATGAAGTTATTTTCAGGCCGAACTCTGTCTCCGGTCCTTACAGGTAATCACACATGCTTCAGTTGTCTTCCAGTTCCAGATAATTCGTTCTAGTTTGGTCGATAAAGTAATCCATGGAGCCTGCATGAAATTATTGCGATACAATTATTCACCCTGTTTGCTGAATCCAAGTTTGTGTTCCCTATGCTATATTTACGTTTTTCTACTACGTATATCTGACTTTATTTTTATGTATTCGCTACAATGTGAATCCACTCTCCTAGGATCGAGAACCGTTCCATGTTTCTTCCTATTCGCTATCGCCAAGTGGATGGTGTCAGCGAGTCTTGGCAATTTCTACCTCCTAACGCGGCTGCTTCGTTTTATTGGGAAGATCTTGGTAGACGACATCTGTTTGAACTCCTTGTTGATGGAAATGATCCTTCTAAATCAGAAAAATACGATATTGATAAGATTGGTGATCATCCACCACGAAGTGAGACTGGACCTACCAGACCCATACGAGTTACTGTTGTAAAGGAAGACAAAAAGAACATTGTTAGAATCAGTGATTGGATGCCTGCAATTGAGCCTACTTCAAGCATAAGCAGACGACTTCCAGCCACATCTTTGTCAGATTTATCTGGAAGTGAGTCTCAGCAATCTAATCTCCTGGCCTCGGAAGACTCTGAATTTCATGTGATTGTTGAACTCGCTGAGCTTGGAATCTCCGTCATTGATCATGCTCCTGAGGAAATACTGTACATGTCAGTGCAAAACCTCGTTGTGGCCTATTCAACTGGCTTGGGCTCTGGCCTTAGCAGGTGAGTTTATCGGGTCTTTGTCTCTATGCATTCAGTGGTAATGTGCGCAAGTTCCACATATTTCAGAGACAGATTGAGATTTCCAACAGACAGCATTTGCTATGATAATGAATTTGCATTCACGCTTATTAGATTCTGCTGGTTATTATTCTAATGTCGAACGCTAATTATCTTACAGGTTCAAACTAAGGATGCAAGGAATACAAGTGGATAACCAATTACCGTTGGCTCCAATGCCTGTTCTGTTCCGACCACAGAGAACTGGAGATACAGCTGATTACATTTTGAAGTTTTCTGTTACTTTGCAGTCAAATGCTGGTCTCGATCTCCGTGTCTACCCGTATATAGGTTTCCAGGGACGTGAAAATACTGCCTTTCTGATTAATATTCATGAACCTATAATCTGGCGCATTCATGAGATGATTCAGCAAGCCAACTTGAGTAGACTATCCGATCCTAAGTCGACAGCTGTATCTGTTGATCCATTCATTCAAATCGGGTATGTACGCATGTCTCCTGATATATATTGATATGATGTTTACAGAATGAGTCCATTCACGACACTCAGCTATATTGTTACGTCTCTTCAAAAATGCAGAGTTCTTAACATCTCAGAAGTTAGATTTAAAGTATCCATGGCCATGTCTCCAAGTCAAAGGCCAAGGGGAGTGCTTGGATTTTGGTCATCCCTGATGACTGCTCTTGGGAATACAGAAAACATGCCAGTAAGTTTCCTTAGTAATTCATTTGTGAGAGCGTGGCCTAACAATAATGATGTCTGTTTTGCATCCGATTAGCCTGATAAGATACCGATTAGAAATATTTAGCCTACTAGTACGTTAATTGACTTAGGGAGTAATATGTGGTATCTACACGACTCCAGACGACCATGACTTTTATGCCGATATTGGGAAATATAAGATCCATTATCGTGTACCAATTGGCCAACACCCATAAAGTGGTTAATGACCATCATTTTTTACTCGTAGGATCACCTTAATGATTATAGTAACGAGTTCACAGCTTTTAGAATTTGATTTGTCAATGTCCCAACTACTGCATTTTCAGCCCAGCCCAGATTTATATTTATTTATTTTTTCTAATAAAATTTTCTCATCTTCAAACAGGTACGCATAAGTGAAAGATTTAATGAGAACATATCCATGCGCCAAAGTACTATGATCAATAATGCTATTAGGAACGTAAAGAAAGACCTCCTTGGCCAGCCTCTTCAGTTGCTCTCAGGTGTTGATATTCTTGGCAATGCAAGTAGCGCTCTTGGCCATATGAGTCAAGGCATAGCTGCATTATCAATGGATAAAAAATTCATCCAAAGTCGACAGAGACAGGTTTGTTCCTGGCTTTGATTTTTCTCCTTGGGCATGTTTCCTGTAGATACAACATAAACAATACAAGTTGCCTTCCATCCGTTCACTTAATATGCAGAAAATCGTCCTCTTAACACTTGAATGTTCCAATGGCTTCTGATACTAAACGCTCATGTGTTTCTCACATTTGGCACAGGAAAACAAAGGTGTTGAGGACTTTGGCGATATTATCAGAGAAGGAGGTGGGGCTCTGGCAAAAGGTCTTTTTAGAGGAGTCACAGGCATATTGACAAAGCCTCTCGAAGGTGCAAAGACTTCTGGTGTCGAAGGCTTTGTCTCAGGTTTCGGGAAAGGAATTATCGGTGCTGCTGCCCAACCTGTGAGTGGAGTTCTGGATCTCTTGTCGAAGACCACTGAAGGTGCAAATGCCATGAGGATGAAGATAGCAGCAGCCATCACTTCAGATGAACAACTTCTTCGCCGGAGACTTCCAAGAGCTGTTGGTGCTGATAGCCTGCTTCGTCCTTACAACGAATACAGAGCACAGGGGCAGGTACAATTTGTTCTCATGACTCTTGTTAGCTGATTAGGAATGGATTTATTGGTGCTGATGATATATTGGTTTGATTCACCTAGCATTCGATGATACTTCAAACCCCTAATATTTTGCATTTACAGGTCATATTGCAGTTGGCAGAATCTGGATCATTCCTTGGCCAGGTTGATCTGTTCAAAGTACGCGGGAAGTTTGCGTTAACAGATGCTTACGAAAGTCATTTCATCCTACCGAAAGGAAAAGTTCTGATGATCACACATCGAAGAGTGATACTGCTACAAGTGAGTGATTCTCTCTCTCTATATGCATAAGGCTTGATTGGTCTAGTGTTCTTCCTCTGTATCTGTCCAAGAAATCCTCTTGACATTAGCAAACTTTTTTATGTTTCTCTAGCAACCATCCAACATAATTGGTCAAAGAAAGTTTATCCCAGCCAAAGATGCGTGTTCGATACAGTGGGACGTTCTGTGGACAGATCTGGTAACCATGGAACTGACTGACGGGAAGAAAGACCAACCAAACTCTCCACCTTCGCGGCTTATTCTCTATCTTAGATCAAAGCCAAATGAATCCAAGGAGCAAGTCCGTGTTGTCAAATGCAGTCCCAACACGAAGCAGGCCTTTGAGGTTTACTCAGCCATCGACCAAGCCATTAACGTGTACGGGCAAAATGCTTCAAAGGTGAGAAGATTTCTCTGTCACTTATTAGTTTTATTGAAATTATTGTGCCACCAAATGAAAATGATGTTATGGCTATTTGGTACTCGTTTATAGGGAATGGTGAAAAACAAAGTGACAAGGCCATATTCTCCGATCTCTGAGAGTTCTTGGGCTGAAGGAGCTTCTCAACAAATGCCAGCTTCAGTTACACCTTCTTCAACCTTTGGCACAAGCCCTACGACCAGCTCAAGTTAAAGCTTAAAGCTGTCTACAATCTTTGAGCTCTCTCGCCTCCCCGGTAAAAGGCTTTTTTCTCTGCTTCTCCTCTCATCATTTATCCATTTGCTTGTAATAACCAAATGCGTCTGATCTCTAATAGACATGCCTTTTATTGTTCTCAGGCGGGCGAGTAACACAGCTTTCGTAAAAAAAAGAAGACATTTCATTTGTTCAAAATTTCTGGAGTAGGATTTTGGTAAATCATATCGTAGAAATATATATATATATATATATGAATGTGTGTATATAAACGTCTGCAGTACAGACTTTCCCTCCAATTAGACTGGTGTTGATCAACACATATTTACGGGGCTGCCTTATATAATTTTATTTATTTTTTTGAAAATACTTTTCCGAATTCTTCTTCTTACTCTTTTTCGAAATGAACCAAACCAATGCATAAATATAGGCCGTCTAAAATCGAGTCCATAACCATGTTGCGTAAAAGAAAAACAATTTTGTAGGATATTAACTGAAAAGTGAAAACAGTTCAGTGAAGTTTAAAAAGAATGAAGGTTAGTAAAAAGAGCAATCGCCCACCGTGGGGCTCGAACCCACGACCACAAGGTTAAGAGCCTTGCGCTCTACCAACTGAGCTAGACGGGCTAACTGATTGCAACTCTATAAATGATATATTTAGTCTTGATTACGGCATTAATAAAAACGCGGCACGAAGCCGTTTATTGGTTCAAAATTTTCTGGACCGGGTTAGTTCTGAAACAGAGATTTAAGAGTTTGGGCAACATCAAATAATTGTGCGTGCCAATAATACTTGGCTGTTTCTTAAATAACTGTTTTATGAATTCAAAACCAATAAAGTTTTCCTTACTTTCGGATACAAATAAAAGAGATTGCACCGAAAAGCTACTACAAGGCTTTGAATCAAAATCAAAATCAAATCAAATCAGAGGAGATTAACTCACTTGGAAAAATCTCCATATCTGAGTGTTTTAGAATCAAGAAAGCATAATGAGAGAAATAATAGTGTCTGTACATTATAATAAAAACAGGAATAACAATAGTGAACTAAGAGCAATGTAGATCCCTCCTCTACCATTTTAATATGTCAAAGCTTTACTCTTCACTAGCCTGACTTAAATATTCTCACTCAGGGCAAAGGCTCTTGCGAATCTCCAAGACGAGACAAGTGCAAGTAAGCATCAGTCCCTGCACATTTCAACAACAAAAACAGAACTCACCGGTAATGAAGCTGAGTGAGACATTTCAGATTTAAACAGACTTTTATGGAATGCGAAATGGAAGACGTATTTCAACTCACCGTATCCTTCCATGGATATGATCTGCAAATCTCCACCGAAATATCGAGCATACAGTCGACTAATCGGCAGACCATAACCATACCCAGCCATAGTTACGGGAACATCAGCTGTTCCTAAATCCATTTCCTCCTCGAGCGGGTTTCTTGCAGTGCTGTAAAGATAAGTGAATATTTTGGGTAGACCACTTCTCGGTATACCTCCACCTTCATCTGAGACCTATTAGATTTAACCCACACAACAGTGAAGATCTTCGAAAACTGAAATGCTTAGCAGAAAAGGGGAGAAAAAAAAAAAAGCAGAGCAAGACAAACAACCTTTATTGTAACATCTTCGATTCCATCAGCAACTATGATGCGGATTGGTGGTGCAACTCTATCGGAGTCAACATATCGCTCTTGCACCGCACGTAGAGAGTTCTTGACTAGCTCATATACCATAAGATGCAAATGGGTTGGAACATACCTATAGAAAGACACATTGTTCAGGAGTGAATCTAAGAAAGAATAAGCTTCAAAGTGAATCTAATAAAGAAAAACAAGTAGACTTGAACTCACGGGAAGGTGAAACTTGGATCCCCATATATGTTTATTTCAGGAGCAGAGCCATACTCTCGGAAACAAATCGAACGAGCATCTTCACTGGCGTTCCTCGCTACCTCCATAGGAGACATCTTGGTGTGTATGTAACCCACAATATCAAGTGGCGGATTTGGGTTATGCAATTCAACATGCTGCCCTGATAAAATTCACAAAAACGTATTAAAAACCTTTTTGACTCGTGGAACAAAACAAAAAAGGAGAGTAGATCCAAGGAAACCAAAGTCTTACCAATAAGCATACGGATTCCTATCCGGGACAAGTAGAAGCGGTCAAGAAACTGATGAATCTCATCAAGATTTTCGTAGAACTGAACACCTCTCTTGAGCTGATTAACACCCAGAGCCATCATCGGAACCACGTTGTTGTGCCTTACTTTCACGGCCTTAATCATCTGAGTGAACTCTTTCTCATCATTCGTATCCTTGATCTCAGGAAATGCTCTCATGTCCCTGAATGATTCCAAATACCAATCCCTGACCTACACCACAGAAAAGTTAACATCAAAGAGGATCTTTCCACCTTAACACATGATCCCACAAAACATATTAAAGAGCCAAATCTGGCGTCATTTCTAAAGATCTGTTCTAAGCTTTTTCACTCTCACTGTAGCACACCGAATCTTCTTAAATCTACTTTCTCCAGAATATCTAATTTCGTACAACAATCTTCTTCGATACGCAATTTAACGATCACACACACAAATCACGCAAGACCAGTTCAAGTTGAAGATTCAATTCACCGGAATCCGATTTCCAGAAAACACTGAAACGAAATTCAAATAATCACACAAACAATTCAACGCCGGTAGCCCAATAATACCCAGAAACATCCGATAAGTACCTTCAATACGGCAGGTTTCTCGGAGAGGCCGTAAGGGAGCGTCTCGAGTTCGATCGCTCTCCGTGCGACGCGAATCGGAAGCTCCTTGTGGAGAAACTGTGCGGAGATGAGAAGATTTCTCTCAGTAGGCGTTGAACCAAATTCCATCATGTATCTGAGGCTCACGCCCGTTTGCTTCATGCAGCCCCATTTGTGAACATCCTCGATCAAGCTCTTCGGAAACATCTCGGAGGCCTTCTTCACCGCCATGAACCAGAGAAACAAACCCTAACGTTGTCGTCGCCGCGAGCCTCCGTCGCTCTCCACCGTTATCATCGACTGGACGAAACCGCGAAAATGATTGGACATCCAGAAAAACAGAGAGGATTGGCTTTTGGGTGGTATTTGATAGCTCTCTTAATTATAACATTACTCAAATTTTGCATTTGCTTTTGCCCGCTAATTTCTTGGATTGCGATTAGGATTACTATTAAGAGTGTTTGAGTGATCGTGTGGTTATTGGCTCTTGTGGCTGAATATTTTACCCTTTTGAGATTAAACTTCGTATTTAAATATCAAAATTTTATAGTTAAAAAAAAAAAAAACATAACATCTATATTTTCAAAAATTGTCCATACAATATCTGTATCAGTTTATTTTAACAGGGGTATAATATCTGCATTAAATAAGTGTAATCTCAATTACACATCTTTTTCATAAATAAAAATGATTATACAAAAGGAATTAATTTCTATAACAGTGCTTACGTGGCATTCCAAGTTTTTTTTTTTTTTTTTTGACATCAATGAAAAATAGAGTTTTAAATATGGTCTGTCTGTCCCGTATCCAACTTGGAAGGTCAACACAAACATTCTTTTTTGTAGTCTGTAATTGGTCGGTTCGTAATGGACAGTGGTCCAAAACATAATCGTATTCCACTAAAAATCATATCCACTTATCAAGATATCTATCAGTTGTGCAACAACATCATACAGGAACTGGAACTACACACCGTGGTAGTTGAGAATTTATGGTGATGATGATAATTGATAACACATATGGCCGCCATACTGAAAAACATATTTTTAATAGATAAATTTGTCTTTTGCTTTAGATTTCGGAATCAAATGATCTTACTGGACGTGAAATGTTTCAGAAAATTTAATAAGTTTCTTTGTTGGCATAGCACGTATAGATGATTCAAGAACTCATTGAAATGCTTTTAGAGAGTAAATGCACAAAGTCAAGATAGAGAAAGGAGATGAGACCTGTTGGGTGAAATAAATTCACTAACCGGTTACTCCTTAAACTCAGTTACAAGCTAAATATAGGACCGACTGATGATCTGGTCGACCGGTCAGTCTCATTTTTATTTGCCTAAAAAGCCTTAAGCACCGACATATCTCTATAGCAAGGATCGACATAAACTCCTAATTAAAAGAAAATCAGGAGGAGTGACCGACGTACCTTCCAACTACAAAGAAATTAAGAGGTATGTACGACCGACATAGGAAGTAAAAGGTTATGATCGACGTCTAGGCCCAACCCAATAAGGGTTAGGATCGCCGCACATCTATAAATAAAGGTCCTTAAACAAGGGCAAGGGGAAGGACATTCATAAAAACCCTAAAGATTATACTGTCGCCGCTCATCATAGACAGCAACACACAATCTAAGAAGAAGTCCCAGAGGCTATTATCTTATTGTTGCCACAAAGCACTG
>OVBJ01000799.1:24160-41655 GCA_900406535.1 Noccaea bulbosa | reverse complement strand
CAATAAGGAAATTAGAGAATTGGTAAATATAAATCTAGTAATTATCATAATACTAACAAAAATAGGATTTCAAAAACTTACATGAATCAAGTTATTTGAAACGTGTATCAAAAATTGGGTAAGTATCATAATCATAACGCAATTAGGATTTCAAAAATTTACAAGAATCAAGTGGCTCGGAATTGCTCANCCTCGTAATAGATTTTTAAATTTTCACTGAGATTAAAAATGTAAATATGTCATTAATAGGTAATTTTTAATAAGTTATATGCTAATTAGGAAATTTAATTAAATTAAAATCTTAATATTTACGTAGACCAATCAGATTAGATTTTTTTAATCTTAGGTGGACACCTTAATTTTTCACTGAGATTAAAAATGTAAATATGCCATTAATAGGTAATTTTAAATAAGTTATATGTAAATTAAAAAATTTAATTAATACTGATTGAGTTTCTTCAATCCTAGGTGGACACCCTTAATGGCCTATAGGATTAATAATAGATAACGAACAAAATATCTAGTTAGGATAGACTACAATTACAATCTATCTAGTCACTACATCATTATTAAGGGCTGGTTACGATTCAAAATTTCAAATACTCCTAATTGATTAAAAGCTTTGAAGTAATAGACGACGTTTGGATTTAGCGAACTAACCAATCATGACACCCTTAATTTATTGTCGAATTAAAACAGAGGGTGTTGTCATCAATGTCATGAATGATCTAAGAAAAGGGAAGGGGTGTTTGTGTAATTCCAACTTCATTGACTCCTTTAATTGGGCCCATAACGGCCTGCTTTAAAAACTTTGACAGCACATCTTTCCAACGACGTCGTCTTGAAATCGAAATTTTCTTGTCCATTCCTTAAATTTTTTTTAATCAGTTAAATTTATCTCTCTCTCTTTCTTCTTCTTCTTTGGCTATCACTATCAGTGGAACCGTTGGGAAGTCTAATTTTCAGAGTGACCTACTGTGCTTTTAGCCTCATAGGTCATCGATCTTGTTGGAGACTTTAAAGTACAACATTCGAAGAAAAGAAGAAGCAGAGCAGGTTAGGTACTGATCTTTCTATGGTTCAAGCGACATTCAATTCTTTGAGGTTGACGTTTAAATTTCTTTTACAACACTTAAGATAATACTTGTGTTCTTCTAATTTCTACTCAGATCTGTCTATTCACTCTTGCTCATCATTTTTCAGTTTCTGATGGTTGATTTCTCTTTTAGCACTTCCTCAGCTCTGGTTTGTTGCAATTTATTTTTGTTATTAGCTTAATTGAAAATTTGTTTTTCTGGATCTTCTTGATTTTTTGGTGTGCTGTCTTCAAGATCTCTGCTTTTGTTCACTTTCTTTTCTTTCTAGCTTCCGTTACTTTTTTCTTTTTTCAATATTCTTTGATTCATGCAACATTCTTGTTTATTATCACTGAAATAGATGATGCCTTTTTGATGATGAATTATGCTGCTTATGTGTTTCTGGAGTTTAATATTAAATCTTTGTTAGATAGGTTTCAGCTCCAGTTCTGTTAAAAGATTTGTGTTAGAAGTAAAATCCACACAAAATTAGCTAATTTCTTTCGCTTGTGAAATTCAGAGCCTTTTTTTTTGCTTGTTCTTCTGCAGGTTTCTATATTTAGCAACTTTCTCAACTCAAACGGCGTCTCGCTCTCTTAAGAATGGGAAAGACTCCTGGTAAATGGATCAAGACTTTGCTTCTCGGGAAGAAGTCTCCAAAGTCAAATTCGGCAAACGGAAGCGAGAAGCTGGTACGCATATAGGATTCTTACTTCTCTTCCGTAGAATAACTCTGGATAACTCTAACTGTAGTCTTGTTGTTCATGTATACACAAAGAGCTCTGCTACGAAAGAAGAGGCAGTGGTATCGGTGAGGGATGGTTTCTCAAACTTATCGCTTGATCCTCCATTGGTTTCATCACAACCAGACTCAGCTACTACTGCTGCTCCTCAAAATGTGGCTTCCCCAAACAATGGTGATGAGTCAAAGGCTAATCTCGAGTCAAGAAATGACATGGAAGATCTCGAGCTCCAACACGCTGTAATAAAGGTTCAGGCTGCTTTCAGAGCTCATCAGGTACTTATTCTTTGCTATAACAAAGACAAATCTACTTGATAAGATTCTTGTAATGGTGAATGATGATGTTTCTGGTTATTCTACTGAAAGGCACGTAGAGCATTCCGAACACTTAAAGGTATCATCAGGCTACAGGCGGTGGTCCGTGGTCATCTGGTGAGAAGACAGGCCGTTGCTACGTATTCATGTATATGGGGAATTGTCAAGTTTCAGGCGCTTGTTCGTGGCCGGAAAGCTAGATCTTCAGATAATGGGATTCAGTTGAGAGCAGGTGATTCAGAAGCTTTGCAAGTGAGCACCTATAAATGGATGGATAAGCCCTCAAAACTCTTGTTTGTTGATAAGGTATCTTTAACTCAAGACTTTGTTTTATTACGGATCCTGCAACACAAGGTTTTTTTGTTTGATCGTGTGGTTTTGTTTCAGCTTCTGGCTTCATCACCAACTGCATTGCCTCTGAAGATCCAGTATGGTCCTGAGGAGCCTAACTCAGCCAAGGTTTGGCTTGAACGCTGGACACAGTTGCAAGTTTGGTCTCCTGGTTCAGGAGCAGCTAAGATTCTTGTTCCAAAACCTAAGACAAAGAAGCGGAGTTATGAAGCAGTGGTTGAAACAGAAAAGGCAAGGCCAAAGCGAGGTGTCAAGAAACAATCCGGTCCAGCTCGTGGAAATGGCTCTAAGCGTTCTACAACTGAAATTGAGAAACCTAAACGGAATGTGAGGAAGGCTTCCACGCTTAGTAAAGATCCCCTGAGAACCGAGAGTGACAAGGCTAAGCAAAATGCGAGAAAAGGTAGAAGCGTCTCAAAAGAGGGATCTCCTTCTGAGGTTAAAGATGAGAAGCCTAGGCTTGGTCTTAAAAGGTCTTCTCTTTCAAACGGGTCAGAGAAAGGCACCCGTAAATCTGCTGAGAAGAAGAAGGATCATGTGGATTCTGTGAAGATAGAGCCTCAAGTGAAGGTTTCAGATGTTCTTGAAGGAGGAGACACTGTTGAGTCAGCTGAAAATGAGAAAAATACAGCAGATTCTGTGAAGATAGAGCCTGAAGAGAAGGTTTCGGATGTTCTTGAAGGAGGAGACGCTGAGTCAGCTGAAAAGGAGAAAAATACTGCAGATTCTGAGGAGATAGCGCCTGAAGTGAAGGTTTCAGATGTTCTTGAAGGAGGAGACGCTGTTCAGTCAGCTGAAAAGGAGAAAAACACTGCAGATCCTGTGCAGATAGAGCCTGAAGCGAAGGTTTCAGATGTTCTTGAAGAAGGACACACTGTTGAGTGTGATGGAAAGGAAACAGATACCACAGATGTAGTTCCTAAAGAGTTTGATGTCGAAAACGAAGAGAATTCACCGGAGGAAGATGAACCTATAGCTGCAGAGACCGGTGATAAAGATGAAGACCTTAAATGCTCAGATGCGAAGGTAAGCTCTGAGAACGGTTGTATTGGTTCGGATAGCAAAAAGCCAAGTGAAAGACGAGTGTCACTGCATGCAAATAATGATGATGGGATTACACATAGCGGGAGGAAAATCCCAAGCTACATGGCCCCAACTGCATCTGCTAAGGCCAGAGTGAAAGGAGAAGGTTCTCCAATGTTTGCTCAAGAGAAAAGTGGGACATTGCGGCGCCTTTCACTGCCTTCTCCAGCCAATGGTAAGCTGAGTAGTACTACTGCTACTACTGCTACTATGTCTCCAGGGGCTCACAGGCTTCTCCTAGCCTCTGCCAAAGGATCTATCAACGGCGACAAATCATTTTCTTCTTCTAAGAACACAAGTGGTAAGCAAGACTCAAATTTATCCTAAAATGTTAGAAAGCTTTACTCATATGGTCAACCTTTTAATTCGTTTTGTTCTTGATTGTTAACAGATAAGTCAAACAGAACCGACTGGAAACGGTGAAGATTCAAGCAAAAGAGAGTGTCATCTTATCATCTTACATAATCGAACTTAACTACTTAGTTTTTTTTTTGTCTCTGCGTTTTGGTTTGGTTTGGTGAGTTTAAGAGAGTGTTTGGTCGAGTTCATGCTCATTTACGTCTTTTTTCTCATGTTGCTTCAGTTTAATATTTACATGTTAGACAACACAAAAAGGTTTGAGTATATAGCTTCTTTGTATAAATTTCTCTCTTTAACTCATCTCCAATTATTTTTAATCTTTTCAATATTTTAAAGTCAAAGCTTTTGAAACATTCTTGGAAAAGGATTTTGAAGTGTTCCTACCAAAAAAAAAAGTTGATATTAAGACTCTGTATTTTCCTTATCCTCGAGGATTTTCCTTTTATTTTTTTTTTTCTCAGATTTACGTACTTGTATATATAATAAGCCTCTGTGTTTCATCATCAATGTGCTACTGAGACAAGACAAGGATGTGTAAAAAACGTCGCTTGATGATGGAATCGTCGCTGCCCCACGATGTGGTAGAGCTCATCTTGGAGAGACTTCCGGCGAAGTCTCTGCAGAGGTTCAAGGCTGTATCGAAACAATGGAGATCAAC
Source organism: Noccaea bulbosa (assembly GCA_900406535.1). Lineage (NCBI taxonomy): Eukaryota > Viridiplantae > Streptophyta > Magnoliopsida > Brassicales > Brassicaceae > Noccaea > Noccaea bulbosa. The sequence continues at coordinate 37,070 of OVBJ01000799.1, read as the reverse complement.
GATCGAATCACCGTTCTTCGCAGAGAGACAGTTGAAGCATGGTCAGCAATCAGGAGATGCTCCACATGTTCTCATGGTGTCAGTAGATACTAAGACGGGCACAGAAAGTCTAAGAACAGTTGTATTGGGTTCGTCCACATCGGTCAAGATCCCTACTCCTTGGGAGAAGGAGAAGGAGAAGACAGAGTACCTAGTTTCTCGTTTGCCTATACAACTCTTCAGAGATAGGCCTTGAAAACGCTACTACGTGCGAAGTTTTCGACTTTACCACCAACGCTTGGAGGTATGTCACTCCTGCTGCTCCGTATCGGATTGTTGGTCGCCCCGACCCCGCGTTTGTAGATGGGTCTCTTCATTGGTTCACCGATTGCCAAGAAACCGAAGAAACCAAAGTCGTGTCTTTCGATCTTCACACGGAAGCTTTTCAAGTCATCGCTGAAGCTCCCTTTGCCGATGATCCTGATCCTCACGAGTTCGTCATGTGCAACTTAGACAATCGCTTGTGCATGTCCCGGATTTTTTGGGACATACAAGTGGTATGGTCGTTTAATTCAGGCAACAAGACATGGGACAAAATGTATTCCATTGATCTCCTGTCTACTTATGCTTGTATTAAGATCCCTTCATCAGCGGCTGCCCTCTCGCCACTAACACTTTTGGATGTGAAGAAGAAGAAGAAGAATAAGAAGTTGCTGTTTTATGATCGGGCAGAAACTCAAACACTGTTCGCACATGACCCTGTAACCGGATCAGAGCATATTGTTTTCTCGGCTGAATCTACTCTCGGATATCCAGTTTGTTATTTCCAGAGTTTAATCTCTATTTAATTATCTTCTCTTATTTTCAGTGCACATATTGTAACCTTTGCTTCTTCCATAAACCGGATCAGAACGTTTTTTCTTTGTCTCTGCGTTTTGGTTTGGTTTGGTGAGTTTAGAGAGAGTTTAGTCAGACTTGATCATGTTCATTTACATCTTTTTCTCATGTTGCTTCAGTTTAATCTATGTTTTTGACAACACAAAAAGGTTTGAGTATATAGTTCTTCTTTGTATATTAACTTACAAGCATAGAAGTATGAGCTATATATATTAACTTTCATCTTACACGTGGAGATTGACTGTAAGAAGGCAAAGGCGATGCACCAGGAGTTACGTGCAGCAGAGGACGATCTTGACTATACCCTACAGGAGATTTCTGCACAGCCGAGGAATGACGAGCTCTTGGAGATTCCATTTGGGTGTGTTTGGTTCCAGGTTTAGCAGCGGATTCTAGCTCTTCTAGTGTGGCTAAAACCTCTGACATTTTAGGCCTGAGCTTTGCCTCCGGGTTTAAGCACTGCAACGCGAGAGTAGCAGCTGCGAAAGCTCCCTTTTGTGGATATTGACCGCCTAGTTTCGTGTCCATTATGCGGAAAAGCTTTCGCTTCTCGCCAAGGTACGGTTTTGCCCAGTCCACAAGACTATATTCTGCTCCCCCATTTGCATTGTCCATGGCACGTCTTCCTGATATTAGTTCCAGTAGTACCACTCCAAAGCTGTACACATCACTCTTTGCCGTCAATCTACCTGTTAGTAAATCAAGATGAGCTTTCAGAATGTGTCTAAGAAACAAAAACAGGTCAAATATTTTTGGTTACTGTCAAAGCTTTTGATGACTTCTTTGGAGAAATATTAATCTTTTCAGTATTTAAAAAGTCAAAGCTTTTGAAAACATTCTTGGAAAAATCTTTTGATGTGTTCCTACACAGAAAATTGATAAACCTTGTTTGCAACCATAGACTGGCTCGTGGTTTTGTCTAGTTTCATACCTGTGGCAACATATTCAGGAGCTGCATATCCCTGAGTACCCATGACCTTTGTGGAGACATGAGTGTTGTCTCCAGTAGGTCCCGCTTTAGCCAAACCGAAATCCGAAAGCTTAGCATTAAACTCCTGCATTATTAAGACACAATCTCAAACGGTTAAGAATCAAGCGGATCCTCAAAATGTTTGAAAAGAGAGTTTATGGTCGGTTAATTACAGAGTCGAGTAGAATGTTAGCAGCTTTAAAGTCTCTGTATATCACTTGTGACTTTGCTTCGTGAAGAAAAGTTAGCCCTTTAGCTGCACCTACTGCCACTTTCATCCTTATCGCCCATGTAAGCGGCTGCGAGTCACCTGCAAGAACCATTGACTCGACAATTATATAAAACACCGAAGAGCATATAGAAGAAACAATATGCTTTTAAGAATGTTGAATACATGCATACGTCTAAAAAGATGGTTCTCCAAGCTTCCTTTAGGCATGAACTCATATACAAGAAGCCGGTTTTCGCCTTCCGCGCAATACCCGATTAGTAATACAAGATTTGGGTGAGTAAGTTGACCAAGATAGTTTACTTCAGTCTGAAAAATAAAAAATCAAACAAGATTTCAGATTCGTGTCAGCAAACACAAACAATAATCATGGTGAAAAAAGGGGGAGAAAACGGGCTTACCAACCACTCTTTATGACCTTGGAAACCTTCAGGCTTGAGCATTTTAACAGCAACAACGATTCCAGAGCCAGGTCGTGAAGCAGTGAGAGTTGTTCCATCGATCCATCCTTTGTATACTCGACCGAAACCTCCTTCACCTAGTACATTATCATTACGGAAGTTCTTGGTTGCGTTCTTGAGTTCGTTCAAAGTGAAAGCTTTTAGATTTGGCGATGAAAGTATCTCTCCTTCTGTTCTAAGCGTTGGTAATGATCCTAAACTGCTCCCTCCTGTGTTGCAAGTATTTGTGCTTGTTCCTGAAGGAAACGTCGAGCGGCTTGTCTTGCTTGAAACTTTTGAGGCTGAAGAAGCTATAAGAATGATCAATCAAACATAGGAAAATTAACTCATTTAATTTGCTAATAACATCAATACAAAGTTAAAAACAGAGCAATTCCAAAGGTTTGATCTTTGATGATCCAGACACAAATTGCTACGTAAAGTCAAAGACTTAAATCTGAACCAGAAAGTCATTCCAGAAACCCATTTGGAAAGTAAGGACAAATCTCCAAGAAACTTAACAGAGAACCCAAAGTAAAAGGCTTGAGAGAGGAACTATTTACCAGAATTAGCATGTGTGCTGTGGCTGCTACTATCTACTTTAGCTGATGAATCTAAGCAATTACCCATTTCAGATAAAAATACCCAGTTTGGACGAACAAAAGCAGGCTGAAATTCTCTTACAAACAAAGCTCTTGTTGAGATGATCAGGACAAGAACAGACTCTTGAAGAAGCAAGCACAGAAAGCTTAGGCGGCGCAATGTCTGCTTAGCTGAATGTAGACGCTACTAGAATAAAAATAAAATAACAACATGAAAAAGTTAAAGAAAATCTAAAGAAGAAGGAGAGAGGAATGAACAAGGAAGGTGAAGAACAGAGAGGATCAGAAAGCAAATTAAACAGACTACAAAAAGTCGTCGTGTTTTTTTTTTTCTTTTGTACCCATAATAATTTGTTCAATGACAAAAATACCCTTTATAACAAGCGGAATGTTAAATGATAAATATAACCTTTGTTTCTTTTTTTGGGTTTGGGCCGTTTGGCAAAGAGAAGGACAATTTTGGTAATTCGAAATAGATCCGGTTACCTCATGCTCACGGCAGTAAATCCACGTAGGATTATTAATTGTAAAGAACCTTTCAATAATATTTTTCAGTGACCGAGTGAAGGAAGGTGAAGGGCAAAAAGTCGTGTTCCCATCTATATGCAAAATATTCATAGCCTTTTTGTCATTTATATTCGTTTTCGTTAGAATTTATTAATTTAATACTACACATTTGAGACATGACTTTTAAATGTGACATTTCTGTATTTTTTATATCCTATTCCCGTTTGACCGTTTCAATGCTCAAATAAAACAAAATGAAATGACAACAAGGTTTCTTCAATGTTTGTTTCTGTTCCATTCTTTTTCATTGTTCCCCTGATCCCTCTCAAATTTCTTGTTTTTCCATCTCTGTCTGTTAAATGTTTAGGGAATTATTTTGGATCACTCGAATTATAATTTATAAATGACTAGGTCGCTATGGAGTAAACAAAAAAAGGAAGGTTTTATTTTTTTGGATGTCAACAAAAAAAAGAGTTAATGTTTTCAACCAATTTTGGTCTTTGTTGACGAATAATGTGCATTCTAATTTTGGAGTAGTATTTTTCTGCTAATGGGACAAAAGGGTGGTGGGTCTGGATCGTCGCTCATATCGTTGAAAATTTGATGGCTATTATTGCAATAATAGTTGTTATCGTTTGAATCATGATTTTAGTTGGCATTTCCATTTAATCAACATATTATAAGTGTTTACAATTTTATTTTTTCGAGTTAATTACCCTAGATCTCTATATATATTATGGATATTGATTTTATGTTTCAGAAGCTCTTACGTACCTTTCCACATCATGAGATATCGAAACTATTAGACAACTTTTGGTTAGTTACTTTACGGGAGGTTAGTCTTTTAGGCAGGTATTGGATTTACGTGTTAGATTATTGACATAATTAAGGTTATCGTCATCCTTCGATATTTCGATAAAATAAAATTTTAGTTTGGATATCAAATTATACTACAAGAAAAAAACTCGGATTCCGACGTCCATATGTCGGGAAATGGTCGGAACTGGCCATGTGTTTCTTTATAGTGTTATGAGTATATCTCCTTGTTGATCATTTGACGCCGAGACTGGAATAAAAACTACATCCTTCGCTGAGAAGAAGCATGCACAACTGCACAAGTGTACCTGCGAAAGTTCAAATAGAATCACAATACCAAATGAGAAGCATAGAAAATGAAGATTTTTTTTTTTGAGGTGAAGTTTCAGAACCAATAAAACCATATATCTTAGTTTCAAGATCATGTCTGTCTGGCGAATTGTGAAAATTCATTGATCATTTTTTTTTTTTTTTTGACAAAAGTTCATTGATCATGAAATTAATAGAAAGTGACTTCATTCTACAAGAAGTGATTTGAACAACAAATTGATGCTAGCTACAAGAAGAAAAATCAGCGATGGTTTTTTTTCGAACCAGAAAATCAGCGATAGTTTTGGAGAAAAACTTTACTATATGCTTTTGGCAAAAAAGGTTTATGGTGCGTTCTAAATAATGTGCTTTATCAAAAAAAAAAAAAAATGTTAGAATTTGTTGGTAAATTTTAGTGTCGTTAACGTCATCGTCGAATTAAATTATTTAAAAAATGTTGAACCGATTTTAAGTGTTATGTTGTTAGAATATGTTGAATCATCATCAAAAGTCAAAACACGTTGTATTTCTTGAATAATATATCCCATGGGCCATGGCTATGCATTGACCCAAGAAAGAAACTACTCTAGTCTGTATTCACTGTTGCTGACCCGCAAATTGTAAGAGCTGTTTTTTTTCCCTGCGTTACGCATATCACTCCGCACGTGTGGACAAAAATCTCATTTGGAATCTTTATTATAATTCGGTCAATAGGAGTAACCTTACCTCGTGGATGTTATATTATTACAGTTTTACACATATAATATGCCACCTGGCCAAGTGACTTGAATCCAGTAATCATGAGATGTCTAATATCTTATAATTATAAATTTATAATACAGAGCATGTGAATGAATAATAATCACTCTTTTGACTCTCCTCCAAACTGAAATGATTTTCCCAAATGCCCAAAAAATTGTGCTACCAAATAAATCTTTTTGTATTCTTCTCCTATATGACTTCTATATTCATTAGGATATATATAAGATTGTTAGTCTACAGAGTATACAGAATACACAATGAGTTTCTCATACATGATACATTAATGCAATTTTATGTTTATAAGATCATATTCATTATAAGCTTTAGTTCAATAATAAAGAAGATCATATTCAATAAATTCAACTTTGTTTTCTATGACAACGATTGCTTTATATGTATCATAATATTGTTAACTAACGTAATATATAGGTCAATCACTAAATTTCATTCATTACATCATTTAAGTCATATTTTACTCAGCGAAAAACAAAAAAATTGCTCAGAAGGAAATCAACATTTATATACGCAATATTTTTCATTTTTCATTTTTCATCTTATCACCATCACGTGATCTTAGGTTTGTATGACTTCATCAATAGTTGACATGTTTCCTTACAGCGGTGGACTAATTTTGGAACAATGGCTCGTATGGTCTTACTAAGGAAATTTGATTTTAGTTTACCTCTGTTATAATACAGAATTTATTTAACATTTATTTTAAATCCAAAAAAATAGAAACTACTATATTATCCTCGCTAAGTTGTAAATATTACGACCAAATAACCTTTTTTGTGTGATTCACTTAAAAAAAAAGACATATGGCCCGCTTAATTCTCTTTCTCCTCGAACCAAGGCGAAGCATAGATGGATTAGAGCGAGTGGCAGCCGATGGAGCTCATATTACTGTTTCCCAACTCAAAAGCTTAATCGAGGAACAGCTCCCTCCGCCTCTCCTCTCTGAATATCGGCCATGGCTCTATGGTCTACCTCGCGTACGAGGGGGAGCGCACGATTCGTGGAGGTTCTGCAGTCACGCCTGTCGGATCGTTCGGGAGGATGATGACCGTCGATGACTTGATCGCACGAGCATCACTCGTCCGGACAAATTTCACTGTGACTCCGTCTCCTCCGATCGCGATTGCGCCAATGCCTTACAGCACTACGTCAACGAGTCGCTAGCGTTTGCTTTCATATACGAGCCTCCGCAGCAAGGACTGAGGCGAACCTGATTCTGATGAGAGATGCCGAGGAAGAAAAGCGCGTGGACGTAATCGCCATGGGCTTAGGGATGAGGAGGGTCAGTTTTATATTTAGCCAGACTGTGATGTAGGACAAGACTGAGTACACATTGTCGAACGTGGAGGTCTTACAGGCGGCAGAGCTTCACGCCGAGAACGAGTTGCAGGAGTGGGTCATGGCCGTGGTGAAACTCGAGGTCAATGAGGACGGTGGCGCCGATGTCCATTTCGAGGCGTTTCAGATGAGCGATATGTGCATCTGACTGTTCAAAGAAGGGTGGTTCGAGACGGAGATTGGGCCGGACGATGATCCCAAGCTCTCTAAGATGAACAAGGAGGTATAAATAATCGTAAATGCTTAGGAAGTAAAGACGTTGCTGGTCGCCGGAATTACGCCGGAGATTCCTGCACGCGGGGAAGCTCTGGTGAAGCAAATCGAGTTTTTAGCTGTTTCTGAGGTCAAAGCAATGAGAAAAGTCACTACCTATTTCGCTGAAGCTCTCGCGCTTCAGATTTACCGTCTCCGTCCGTCACATAGTCCGATCGACCACTCTCTCTCCGATACTCTCGAAATACACTTTTAGGAGACATGTCCTTACTTCAAATCCGCACACTTCACGGCGAATCAAGCCATCCTCAAAGCTTTCCAAGATAAGCAAATGGTACACCGTACACGTCATCAATTTCTCCATAATCAAGGTCTTCAATGGTCGGCGCTATGCAAGCACTCGCGCTTCGACCTGTTGGGCTATGGTTTTTTTCTTCTTAAAATGCCATTATGGAGAGAAAATTATTGTACTCGATTTTCATAGAGTACACTTTATCTTATGTGTTAATCCAACAATTTTCTAGATCAAACGCGAAAATACATGTGTAATTTCATATTTGTTTTCAATAAATTGCATTCAAGCTTATAATTTTTTTGAGTAAAAAATTGGATGTATAAAAAAAACATAAAATATATGAAAAAAATGGAAACAAAACATAATTTATAATATATTTATCTAATAAATTGAGTTTTGTTGAAAAAAGTTTTCAACATGATCAAGTGTTACCTATATCCACCTTATACTTTGATGGATAGTTTGTTAATAGACACCATCTAAATATGCAAAAGATACCGATAATAATTTTCAAAGTTTGATTACATTAGTACGTAAAAATATTACTTATGTAAAGTTACATGTACAACTCAAAATTTTAAAGATTACGGTGTGTACAACTATATACAAGATTTAACCTCTAATGTACAACTGTTAAAGAGAGGTACAACTAAAATCTTAGGTACAACTAATGACATGTGTCGTATGGAGATCGATTTGGCGGGAATAAAAAAATAAAATTAAAATTAAAATGCCACATGTCGAATGGAAGTTGATCTGGCGGCTGAAAAAATAAAATAAAATTAAAATTAAAATGACACGTGTCGAATGGAGGTTGATTTAGCGGCTGAAAAAAAATATAAAAAATGATACAATTTTGCATGGGCCCAGATTTGATTGGTCCAGATTTTTTCTATTTTTAATGAATTAAAATTTAATGCTGACTTGATTTATTAATAGCATTTTCATAATTAATAAGATACAAAGACTATATGAGAATAGAAGTGACTAAGTGTGATTAGTTTTTTTACCATTTGAGGCTAGCGCCCACTAATTTTCCATTTTCATTTAACCAATTTTATCATATGCCTTATTTATTTTCTTCTCCATTTTTGTGCCTTTATTTTAAGAACTTGGTTAATTGAAATGTTATAAGAAAGGCCAAAAAAGCCCAAATCCGCATATGAGTTATAGTAAACTGCGTGCCGTTTGTTACGTAAAAATAAACGGTACGTAGTTTCATCTTCTGTCTCAAGCATGGATACCAGTGAATGTGACTTGGATTCCAGAAATTAATACGCGTGTCATAACCAATCAGAAATGCCATGTCAGATTATCGGTCCAATGATGAGCTTACACATGGAACTTCTACGTCTTTCGCGCGCCTCCGACACTGTTAATAACTTTGGCTTCCACTTCAGATCGATCTCATCATTTTGATCACAAATCAGGTTGAATCACGTAAATTAAAAAGTTCGAGACTTCGCCGGAGTTTGATCGGAGAACATAACAAACGGTGATGGAATCTCACGGTACCGGTCTCCGGCGAGTTCTGTTGTTGTCATTCTGCGTCGCCGGGATCTGGGCCGCCTACATTTACCAAGGCGTTCTTCAGGAAACCCTGTAAGTAATTTCTTACGTCGAATGGATCATCTCCTTGAGCTCTTCGATTGTTTCCGTAGCCATTGGTTGTTCCGAGATCGTTTCTATTCTCGAAGCCCTTAATTAGTATTCCTTTGCAACACGAATCTGTGATTGGAATTTGTAGAAATGTAGCCGTGCTTGATCCAAGTACTCAAATTCTCCGTTTCTAATTAGGTCGACGAAGAAATTTGGTGAAGATGGGAAGAGATTCGAGCATCTTGCGTTTCTGAACTTGGCTCAGAATGTAGTATGCTTGGTTTGGTCTTATATAAGTGAGCATTAGAAATACCATTCCTTTTTTATTCATTGACATGTATAACGAAGAATTGATGACGCTGAAGTATTCACGTTGGCAAATTTCGATTGTGAGCAGTGATTAAGCTCTGGTCGAATGGAGGTAGTGGTGGAGCACCCTGGTGGACATACTGGAGCGCTGGCATTACGAATACAATTGGTCCTGCCATGGGCATTGAAGCTTTGAAGTACATCAGTTACCCAGCTCAGGTCCTTGCAAAATCATCCAAAATGATCCCAGGTGAGGTGTCAGTTTTGAGCATCACTCTCGACTGTTCCTTGTTTTTATCAACCAAGATCTCCTTGTGCATCTTACATAATTGCTTCTTTCTTCTGTCATGTAGTCATGCTGATGGGCTCGTTAGTTTATGGGATAAGATACAGCTTGCCTGAGTATCTTTGCACCTTTCTTGTTGCGGGAGGAGTGTCCATGTTTGCACTTCTTAAGGTAGGCAGATCCGCAATCAACAACTTTTAATAATACTTCGTCTCTGCAACCATATTAAAAACCGTCTTTGGTTTTGGTTTCAGACAAGCTCGAAGACCATCAGCAAGCTAGCAAATCCAAATGCCCCCCTTGGTTACGGTCTCTGCTTCTTGAACCTCGCCTTTGACGGATTCACTAACGCCACCCAAGATTCCATTACCGCAAGGTATGATTCTTGACATTCTGTTACAACATCAAGCTCTCTTCAACTGACCATAACCATCTCCAAAAACATGGATACAGGTACCCAAAAACTAACGCGTGGGACATAATGCTGGGGATGAATCTATGGGGAACCATATACAACATGGTGTACATGTTTGGTTTGCCGCACGGGAGCGGATTCGAAGCTGTGCAGTTCTGCAAGCAGCACCCTGAGGCAGCGTGGGACATTCTTATGTACTGTCTATGCGGCGCAGTGGGTCAAAACTTCATCTTCTTGACGATAAGCAGATTCGGGTCTCTAGCTAACACGACCATAACCACAACACGCAAGTTTGTAAGCATTGTTGTATCTTCGGTTCTGAGTGGGAATCCGTTATCGTCCAAACAGTGGGGATGTGTGTCGATGGTGTTTGGTGGATTGTCTTACCAAATTTACCTGAAATGGAGGAAGCTGCAGAGAATCCAGAAGAAGAAAAAGACTTGAAGCTGAGAATGGAGATCAGGAACTCACAAATTTTTCAAACAAAAATTGTTTTTTTTCATTTGGGAACTTCTTACTTGAAGACATAACACCCAGAAAAGCTTAGTCACATTAGCAAAATGTAAACTGATGCATTTAGAAGAAACTTATATATATCAAACCAAAATCAAATCATATTCCCACTCATATATATAAATGTCTTTTACAACCATATTTGGCAGTACAATATCCTACCGAGGAAACAAGTTTTAAGTTCTGTTGCCTTCTTCTTTCACAGCAACAGACAAAGAAAGTAAAACTCTTCCCTCTTCTGAGTTTTTTCTTTTCCCTAGAGTTACACTCTGAAATACTTCTTTATATATGATAGAGAGATTCTGTACAAGAGATGAAGAAAACAAATCAAGAAATCACGGGAAAAATGCTCAGATGATGTATCTGAGCATGACCCTTAGAAACAAACCAAAGAATTTTTTCTTAAGACACACTGGCGCCTTCCTTTGCAGATGGCTACCTTATGTTAAGTAGGAAAAAGAAAGAGAAATCTGAACCTGAGTATATGGCAGATTCTTGAGAGCTTTCTTTGATGGAGGCTAGAAATGCTACCCTTTAACATTTTCTAGGACCAAGAAAGAGTTTTTTTAAAAACCTTTTTGAGGAAGGAATGCATATCATGGCATGCCTGCTTCACAAAAACTTCCAGGCCGATATGGCAGAAAAACCTAAAATGAAATCTAAGCAAAAGTGGGAAAAAAATAAGTCTCCATGGAGACAAAACCGCGGTTTAGGGTATCAGAGAGATGGTTGGTTCTTGGTTGGGTTTACAAGCTATGGAGAAGGACTCTTTTGCAAGGGGGTGGTTGTGAAGGATTAGCACTTGGACATGGAGATGAGGACTCAATCCCGAGTGTCTTTAACAGGAAGCTCCTCTCCTGTAAATAAGTAATCAGTCTTTAAGACACAATGTTTTTATCAAAGTATTGTGTGATGAACATGAATGATAAGCAGCAAGCGGCAAAGCTTACACTTTCAGAGAATTGTGGACTTGGGATGCCATCTGCTAGAGATCTGAACAATGGCGTGACCTGAATAGGCGATCTAAACTTTTCTTCGCCCGAGATGGGCAAATTATCAACAGGATTTTTCGAGTTATCACAAGCTGAGACTAACTCCTCTCCAACTAGTTTATGTTCTGTCCGAGTATCAGACAATGATGGTTGTGTTCTGTCACCAGACTGATCAAGCATTATGGTTGATCCTGAACTATACTCAGAGCTAGCTGGTGAGTCATGGAGATCAGGTTGCCTAAAGAACATCAAACTCAAAAGGTTATACAATCACAACCTTAAAATATGAACTAATGAATAACACTTCAACAGAGACTAAAAGCTAGTTTCACCTCCAGGATGGCTGATTGTCATCGTAACCACTCCTTAGATCCTCTATAAGATCCTTAAATTCCTCAAGCTGGAAATCCATATCAGGTATTCCATATCTCAATAGATCACTTTCGTTGCCTTTATTCAAGAAATCCTGAAGGACCTGTTAAAAAGCAGACAACAAGAGAGCTCTGTCATCAAGAAGTTTAAAACTTTTCGCCATTTCGTTATGTTTTGATGCGAAGCAAGCAGATGCAGCAAGAACCAGGCACAGAGATTTCTTAATCTTTATTACCTTCCAAGCATTCTCCATGCTTTGTTCTGTGTTGTCTGCATTAACTTTCTGCGCCAGCGAGCTTAAAAGTTGAGCTTGCTGCATCAAAGCTGTCACTTTTGGATCATCTTTCTTAAGAAACATATCTTCACCTTCACTCTCCTTCACATTGCTTGTCAGCTGATTCACACAAGACTCGGCATTTTGATCTAGAATGTGACTTCTCCTGTATTTGTATTATATATAAACCAACAATGTGTGATTGGACTTGGGAAAACTTATGTTTATTGGATGAAAAGGAAACAAAGCTTACCTTGTTCTCTTAGCAATAGGAGCTTCATTCTCGGCTTTTCTCGGTGTACTAATACCGTCTAAGAACAGCATCCTTTTGTTGTTTGTGTTGGTCTCTTTAGCCATAGCTTCATGTTTGGCTCTCTTCTTACAGAGTGTTGTAAACCTGTTCTTCACTGCATTATCCGTTCTACAAAGACCAGAACAGAACAGAACATAAACTAGTCACTTTGGTCCTTGTAATAATGATCACTTCACCCACCATCAGAGCTTGAGCTTTGATTCTACCTGCCTGAAACCACTTTGGCTATCTCGGTCCATCTATTCCCAAAGACTCTTTGTGCCTAGGAAATAACAACACGCATGAGCTTAAAGAGATGATCAGACAGACATATAAACCCAAACACCAAACCTAAAATCTTATCCATGTAATGAAGTCTGTAACTGAAGTCACCTCACACAAAAGCATATCTTCTTCAGGGGACCAACCTCCTCTTTTGAAATCAGAGTTCAAGTATGTATACCATCTGCAAACAAAATACCATAT
>OVBJ01000799.1:0-24149 GCA_900406535.1 Noccaea bulbosa | reverse complement strand
CCCCAAAATTTTTTTTTTTTTTTTTTTTTTTAGTAAAGAAAAACCCAGAAATGTTTTGATTACAGGAAACAGGTTTAGCAAGATCAGTCAACAGTTTAATAGAATCGATCCACCAACCTTCTTCTGCATTGTCTTGTGCTCTTGTCTTTGAACTTGGATGCGATGACCGCCCAACTAATATCATCAAAACACACAATGGAAACAATCTTTTTAGAATCACTCTTAAAAAAAAAAAAAAAAAAAAACTTTTCCGAGAAAGAAAAATGAAAAGAAAAAATATCTCACTTTTCGGTTCCATGAAGAGTAATTTGCTCTCTTAGTATAACATCCTCCTGCAACTCCATAAACCCATTTCAGATTCAGTCGAGAACAGAGCCAACAAAAAAAAAAAAACAAAAAAAAAACAAAAAAAACAGAGATTCATCACACACACACACTCTTATATATACGTATGAATCACACCTCTTGTGTCCAAGTCACAATATGACGCTCCTTTTTCTTCGAATCTTCGTTATTCTTCTTCTTTTTCTTCTTCGTTTCTTCCATTATTCTTCTTCTTCACTTCTCTCTCTCTCTGTCTCTCTGTCTATATATATCGACTCTCTCTCTCTCTGTTTATTATCTAATTTTTTCTTCGTTGCCTTTTTAAAAAAATCCAACTCCTCCTATCCTATCAGTCTATCACACAAAGACTCCTTCAACTTTTTCAGAGAAAAAAAATTAAAAATCGGGAAAAGGAAAAACAAAACCATGAAAGACAAACTCTGAAAAGGAACTCATTTCGTCACTCAAAAACTCTCGACTTCTTTGCTTTATTTATTCTCTCCACTGGCAAATATATTCATCTGATTCGAATTTTTTTACAGAGATCGAGTTTATCCTAAACGGCAAAAGGAAAATGAGTTCTTATACTATAAGAAAACAAGGATTGAAAAATAAAACCCATTTTATTAACGCATGGGTTTCGTTTTAGAAAATTCAAAATGCGAGAAAGAAAAGAAATTTGATTTCTCTCTCCACATGTAAACGTTTTCTTTAAACAAAATAAAATAAAAATAAATAAAACGAAAGCCAACGGATGTGTGACTAAGTGCGCGGGTATGAAGGGAAGTTTGAAAATAAACGCTGAAACCCATGAGGCCTTGTTTTCCATTAATGCCTCCCCTCTTCACCAATTATGTTTCTTGTCCTTTTTTTGATAACTTGTCCTTTTTTTGTTGCCCTTATCATTTTATCGACTCTATTATATAAAAAAATTTCTTTGTTTATTAATTTTACATTTGGTTCTTTTTTATAAGAACTGTATAGCATGTAGGATGTGCAATTTTTTTGAAGTATATAGGTACTCGGATTATCACATGTTGTAAGCGCAAAAAAAAAAAAAAACACTTGCCATTATGTTACGGTAGTAGTGTCTAGAGTTTTGTGGAGAACATGATTACTTTTATGGGTTTCCTACACTGGTAGGCATTTGAGTGTTTGATATGATTCAATGTGATCGATCGATTTTTAAACGATGAATGTATGTATATATACAAATGTAGAACTATGAATCACATTGTAGGAAACCCATATTTTTAACTTTGTCAAATGTCAAAATAAAATCGATGAAACTATTCACAGAATTGATATTTAATTTGCTTATTTTTAATAGTATAAAATTTTAGTATGACCGGTTTTAAAATATGAGATTGGTATTTTAACTATTTATTGAATGATGATGATATTTGGAAAGAACAACAAAAGGTAATCTTTTTTTTTTTTATCAAAAAGAAAAGATTAGAAAATGGAAAAAGGAAATATTTTGGATTTGAACAAAAAAAAGAAATGGGTGATTGTGATTGGCAACACTTCATTGGTGTTTTGTTTAAAAAAGGGTACATGACAATTTACGTGATTCAACGGCCATTATTCGTTTGTTTCGATTCTTCTATTTTCAAAACTTTAAAATTCCTGAATTAATTTATTTTCATCTCAATGCATAGAAAAACTTAAAAGGTCATGTACAATGAGCTGTTTCAATTTAATTTAGACCCAAACAGAAGCTCCCACCAGTCACGACGAATGCAATTAATTTTGGTAACTACTTGCTACTCTTTAGTCTTTCGAAGTGTATGTGTATGTGTATGTGTCTGTGTCGTGTATATTGAAAATAAATACTAGAACAATAGAATGAGTATCTGTATCTGTGGAAGTCATAATTTTCTCTTGAATTGATCTATAATACTCTTTCGAGAAATACTCCTTTTGAAAAATAGAGCGGATTAGTGATTTACAATTCTATTAACATAGATGTTTCATGTTTTTATTAGTAATTAAATAATTTATATATATTTGTTTCAATACATCATTTTTGACAAAATATAGTTAATGATTCATGAAGTGTCGAATTTTAATTGGAATATGAGATACAAGCGATACATTGGCGCGTGGTGCCTTGGATTTGTGTTAGACAGCGAAGCACCTCTGACATATCACATTTTATGAACAGGTGCTGTAAGAAAAATGTATATTTTTTACTGTTACTTAATTCTCTTTTGTCCACATCCTTTGTGTATTTATATTAACTTTTAACTGATTCTCGCAAAATCTATAGTTTTATTGAAGGCCAGGTTTAATTCTCTTCTCAGTTTCTATTTTGTTTTACTTTACCAATTAGTATAGACATACAAGATTAGAAGTAAAGACGTCTGAAAAAGAAACATATTTTTAAAAGGTTTTACCAAAACGTAATAGAAACTTCTATTTTGCTATTAAGGGGAACTGCTTTTCTTTAAAGATTGATGTGGGTTTGTTCTTGTCATAAAATACAAATTTGACCGTCAGAGTTTTGGTTCAGTAGTAGATTTTGGGCATGGATTCAAATCTATTTTCAGCTATCACGCGATAAAAATTAAACGTTGTATATCTACTAACTTTATTTGGTAGCATTTCAAGACCTTTTATTTTCGTTCAGTTTTTCTTTATAGTGCAATAATAATAACAAAAAAAAATGAGTACTCTATGATTTACGTTCTATCTTTCTAATAAAGATTTTAAAAAGAAACATATTTACAAAGAAAACGTTAAAACCCCTGGTCAGGTCAATCTTGGTTCCTAATTCCAACCTACAGCCCAGTATATTTTTTGTTGTTAAAAATAATCCATTTATTTCATTTTAAGTGATTATTTCTATACATAATTAATATACTAGATTAAGAAAAGTTGCTAAATACTTATCATAACTCTATTTTGTGTTAAAAACCAAAACAATAATCCAATAACCAATCACATGTAAGTAAAAAACAAAAAAAAACAAAATGCATGTTATAAGGTAAAAAATAGAGGCTATATGATACATATATTAACATGTTTGTCTGTACATATGTGTACGAACGTACGTACATGTTGTATCATATACTATCATTCTTCGATCACCAGCCATGTAAAACGTATCCGCTCCGATTGGTGACGTTATGAATAGTAGTGCATTACAGAATTTTTAGTGGTACGAAATATAGCAGTAAGAAAAACAGTGGTACGAAATATAGTAGTATAAATAGAGATAGTACAAAATGATAGTACGTACCTAAACTCTGATTGGTAATATTTTAACAGTACAAATAGTATATTTATAAATATAAATATAAATCAATAAAAAATTTAAATTTAAAATAGTGTCTAAAAATATAACACAAAATATTTGATTTTTTGTTATAAAATTACCAACACATTCAATTAGTATAAAAGTATTACATATTAGTTACAAGTTTTTTAAAGACAACATAAGTGAATTCTGATTGATAATACTATAACGACATAAATAATGTATCTTATAGTAAATAACGTAAAATAAACTACTGAAGGAAAAATTAATTGATAAAACATCAAAATTTATAACAAAAATGTATGAAATTAGATTAGTGTCTTAAAATCTAACATACCATATTTTATTTTCAACAAAAAATTACCAACACACACAAAATAAAATATCTAATAGTTAAGAGTATAGAAGCAATTTTCTAGTATTTGTTTTAATAAATGTCAGTTTTGTTATGATAGTTCCTTATACAAAAATAAAAATAAGAAGTTATGTTTTCACAAAAAGAAAATTGTTCAATAAGGAACTTTCTTCTTATATATTTGTATTTATACATAAACAGAAATACTTAGTGCTAGGTCTAATGTGAATATTTGATTGACCAAGTAAATTTCAAGAAAATTTTAATTTAAACATACACAACCAAATTAATTTCTTAGACAAAATACGTTTTATTTTTTTATTTAGTAAGGTACTATAAAAATAAAATGAGAATTATTAAAAGAGAAGATAAACTTTATTATATTTTTTTCAGCAAACTTTCAATGATTTAATAATCACATCCTTCATGTTAGTTAATAAAAACACAAAGGTATTGAGCTAGAATATTTATCCAAAAAAAAAATCAAAACACTTTTATAAACTTTAGTTTAAAAATAAAGAAAAATATTGTGTACCATCACTTTGTTTTTGAAATACTCCATCAAAATAGCATTACACTTATGCCAATGTTACAACTTTTGTACCATCATTTTTTCTTGTAATGTTGTCATTTTTTGTAACATCATTTTTGTACTATCATATTTGTAATATCTCTTTGATTGGTTACCCAGTAGACATTACAATTTGTACTACTCTATTATTATGTTACCAATCAAAGCCATCGTCTGTTGAATATAGTAGAAACACATTTATAAAAAAGAATGCTACGCCATTCCATATACTTATAAGAATACGATACACTAGTTAACGTACACAAGTGAACGTATCTATATATACATCTCAATGGGACCTATATGTATTAATTATAGAATATGATTGTAAGTAATATGATGTATTGACAGATTGTATACATATAGAGACAATACAACTAATATAATTCATGTCCATTGTCCAAAATAGAAGCACATGACTGCACGAGCATTGTTCTCGATAGACGACAAGTGCATATATCAAGGAAAATTCCGAGGTTTCAATTTTAGTAGTGTAAAACAGAAATCTAAATGCAATTCGCTTATCAGGTTTAAAAAGTCTTAATGTTATAGTCTTTTAGTATTATTATATCCAGATTCATTGTCACTGCGTATATGCGCACATTTTTCTGTTGTTATAATTTTTTAAAAATGCTATTTAAAACAATTATAGATTTGTGATCAATAATTTAACTCAAATAACATTCACATTTTAATTCTCATTTGCTTGATTAGTGACTGATTTTCAAATATATAGTTTTGCATAATACTCTTTCTGTTTTTTTAAGATAAATTTTCTAAGTTTTTCACACATATTAAAAAAAAAAAAAGTTCATTAACTGTTTTAATCAAAACAACTTTAAACCAATAGTAATGCAATAAATACATTGAAATCTGTTTCTTTTTACTTTAATCAATAAAAAGTACATTGAAAACCTATAAAATTTATTTTTAAGGAAGAACAAAAAATAGCTAAAAAATTCATCTTTAAAAAACAGAAGGAGTATCACATGTCTTTATGCCTTTGACTCTATTTATTCACCGCTATATGAAGCGGACTCTGCTTCTCCGTCAACACTTTTTACTTGATCGAATTCTCTGTATATTAAGAAAACTTATATGTTTAATAGTAATTCAAGATAGAAGCAGAAGAGTAATAATCTTGGAGTAATATAATAATTTTTTTTTTTTGTAAGTTACAATGAATATAAAGGAAAACCAAAAATTGTATTGAAGTTCCATTAAACTTTTGGGCTTTTAAAAAAAACAAATTATATAAAAATTTATTTTATAAATTATAATGAACACTAAGAAGAATAAATAAGTTGCATTGATTCATTAAACATTTGATATTTTTAAAAAAAATTAAAATTATATGATATGTGTCATCTTCTCATATCTCCTATGTCTGTCCACAACATGGAGAGAGTTATAACAATGATGAGAATATACTAATTACGCAACGGCCTCACCACCATTGTTTGATGTGGGTTCTATTTTTGTCTGACAACTAGTTTGTTATTCGAGAAAAAAATATATTAAAAGATTTGTCAACTGGGTAAAGATCAAGTCGATAATGTTCTTATGTTTTATTTTCATTTACACATTATTAAACTATGTATTTTCAAATGTAATATATCCTTAAACTACTCCAGCTTAATTAAACGCATTTTAACAGTGAAAATCTTCCATCTCACTTCACTTTAATGACTTACTGCTTCGTTTTGTTCACTCCATTAATATGTTAATGACTAAATATGCACATGACATCACCCACTATTTCTCAGTACGTTGATTTTGAGCTCACCGTTCAAAATCATCACTACCATCATACTCATCAAATCATTTATAAAACATGTATAGATTTGGGCGTATAGGTGATATAAGTTGCATAAAATCATCAAATAATTTTAAAAAATGAAAGATATAGAGATTCTTGAGCGAAACATTCATGCCAACGATTAAAGAGCGCGCGTACGTATAAATTTGCATGGGATGTTGAGATACGATATTATATATTTGTAAAACTGATACGAATATGTGTAGTATGAAAATACAAAATTTTCTTATATTAATAAAGATATTATCACTCTGGTTGCTTACGTAATTTAACTAATTATGTTACCAATGTTATTGATGTTGTATAAAAACCAGCAAATTAAAAAAGCTAGTATCAAATTATTAAATAAATAAAGACAAGTTTATGTATATATGTTATATGGGCGGAAAAGGGTCGGTGGTATGAGAAGCCCCACAAGAACACACCGATAAGACTTATAAGAAACCAGAAAAGGACTAAAGTCTATGATAAATAATGGAACCCTATGCAAAAGCCTTCCTTTCTACTTCGCATTTTACACTACGAACCCCTTTCACTTTGTTTTCTTCTTTGAATATTACCCAGCAAAGTCTAAGTCTTTATATTATATTCGGTACTTTTTAATTTTCTTTTACTGTTTATCTTTTTATATTATTTTCTGTTTTAGTTTGAAAAAAGGAACACGTAAATTTAATTATATTGGATGTTGATACTCTTGCTGTTGTTTGACTGTGCCTCGGTTTTAAGATGTAATGACAATGGGTCATATTTTCTCTCTTGTGTACACAGTTTTTTTTTTTTTTTTTTTTTTTTTTACCAATGACTTAAATGTGATAAAGTTTGACATTACGAAATTCAAAAATAAGCTAACCACGAACTAAACGTTAAAGCAAACAAATCGAATTTCAATGGGATAGTTTGTTTAATACAAACGAATCAAGCTGCATGGTTAAACGCGCGTGCTCATGCTGCAAGTAATCTGAGAATTACTCATGCAAATGTAGTGTATTTGTCATGAATATGTTCAAACTTTAGATTTTAAAAAGGGGAGGAAGAAAAGCATTCGGGTCGTTCTCAATTCTTTATGCCATTTTGCGTGGCTATTTTTGGATCGACTGTGATTGAGAGTGAACATACATCTTCCATCACATCTACAGTATTTTTGGATCAGTACCTAATTGTTTTTTGTAGCACCTATATATTATACTCACTTATAATTTATATAGCTCAGCGTTATACTCAAACTAATGCAACTTTACCAAAACATCTTGTCACCACAACAACTATTTCTCTATTTTATTTCTTTGTAACAAGGGCTGACAACTATTTCCCTCTTCAATGTTTAATTACGTAAAACAGTATAACTACAATTAGTATAACTACAATTACATCAAATATTTATTTATTACTATAATTTAGACATATACATCGGTAAAGTTTCTTAAAGCGTGGCATGCACCGATCCATATCCCGTTGTGTTTCTGTCCGTCGTAGTCCTGTTTTAAGGTATTGAAAAATGATGAACCATTTTTAACCAGGTCTCGGACAATTTTCTTATTTTTCTCCGTCTACACAGTTACATTTCAAAAATTAAAACAGTACATATATATATATATATATGCTCTAGCAAAAGAAGAAAAATGCATATTAGATCACATGTTTTACTTTTCTTCGTTTTCTAGAGCGTTCCATCTGACGAAGAAGGAAAAACAAAAAAGAGGTCCACACTTATCCTCAACAAGAAAGCAACACTACAGTCTACAGTGTATTATGGTCTACAAATTTGAGTAGGCTATTGAAACTTAGCATGCATTTAAAGAAAAATTACTGACCAAATAGTTTCGTCACATTTTCGTAAGTAGATCGTCACATTATTATGACAAAAGAATTTGTCACAAATTTTATGTTATAATATTCTTTTTTTCTTATAGTGTTTACCTCCGAGTTTTTAAACTAGCTAATAGTTTTATAATATAACGTAAATAGTTTCAATAGGATACTCAAATTTTATATATCTAATGTTGTAAGATAAAATATTGAAATATGTAAGTTTTGGATAATCATTTTTTCTACAATATTTCTGTTAGGTTTAACTATATAAGTACGTGAAGATCCATGGCAATGGCAAGAGTGGTAACTAAGTTTATTGGAACTCCTTTGATTGAAAACATAATCAAATGATTAATCCACCATATAGCTTAAATAACTAATCGATAAATAAAACCAAACTAAGTATAAAGTTGTTGGAGGGAATAATTAAGCCCAAGTTCCCAAAGAGATTGATTATAGTTTTGATGAGATGAAAAGTGGGGATCTCTTTTTGTGATCTCATCATGCCAAGTGGGAGTGGTCTCCATGTCCTACCACTAACCTCCACGTGTCTTTTATTGCCTCGCCACGTGGCTGCCAACATACATGTAAACCAGATTTAACGACGACAAAAAAGAAGAAGAGAATTTCTGAATATATGTAAAACAAATTCAAGTTAAATCAAATAAAAGAAGAGAAATACACTGAAATGGACTAAATTAACTTACATATTTATAGAATACGACTTGTATTAAAAAAGAATAGTGACCAACTAAATTAGGTCGTATTTGTTAATATGCAGTGGTATACCTTTTGACCAATTCCTAGTCTAACAATTGATAGTTTTTAATTTAAATCGCACATTTGTATGTTACGATTAGGCCGTGCACGTGGTTTCGGCCTTTCGGGTAATCATGCCGCTCCCTCTTATCATCATTAATTAAGTTGCCTTTTAATATTATATTCGCAATATCGTATTCGTATGGAGCTCATTTTATTTAACAAAAATATTACTTCGAAAACAATAGGATGCTCCAGTTAATAAATAAATAAAACTCTTTCTTAAAAACGAACTTTCAAGGTACAAAACCCAAGCTAGGCAACATGTTATTCTTTAGTTCTATTGCATTCATCGTGGAAACTAGCTACTCCTTAAACAAGTTCGAAAAAGTACTTTATTCATCGTTAAAGTTTCCTCAAATTTATTATCACATCGTTAATTCGCGATGGAGTTGTTTTTTAGTGCAAACGCTGAGAATTATTAGTAAGTCCTATATTTACATTAATTTGGGGCCACGAGAAAGACAAAAAAAAAGAGCATATAAATTCGCCGCATTGCAAACAAAAAGCGATTTAAATTTGTTTTTTTGGGGTATTATTCTATTGAGAATTTTTATCAGCAATCGCTAAAATAATACAACGTTAAGTGGAGAGGTTAATTTGCTTGGGATTCCTAGAATTGTGTAGGGCCTCGCTTTAGAAATTCAAGCCAGCTTTTCTGAAACCCTAGAATCATTCTACTTCTTCGTATTTTAAAATATTTCTTCCTAAACCTACATAGCTACAACTAAAAGCTTATAGGAATCCGATGTCCATTTTAATTCTACTTAGTCCTCCTCAATCAAATTTAGTTTTTGGCTTATGGAACCTTAGTCCTCAAATTTCCCTGGACATCTACTTGTTTTTCGTTGTCTGTCTTAATTAATTCTTTTAATTTTGTTAAAAAGCTAGCATATCTTACATCTTTTTCTTTCGAAATTCTTTCAAAATCTATATAAACCAGTACTATCGTAAAGAGAAACAAATAAATACAAATTCCACTACTCTACTCTATTATATAACGGAGAAAAAGTTAATCAAATAGAAAGACATCCTTGCACAATTTAAGGATGCTTGTTAGCCTGACATTTGACCAAAGTTCTACAATGCGCCGCCCATTTTCTGTATATTTTGAAATTTTTAAAGACTGACCAATTGGGATTTAACCACTTTCCTATTTTGGATAAAGTTGATATATACAGTATCATAATTTGTAAGAAGGTTTTCTTTTTGATAACATTATATATTATAAGGTTTTGTTTTCATAAATAAATTATAAGTTAACATCCAAGGAAACCACTTTTTCCCAAATATTTACCATATTATGTTATTTATCCCACATTATTTTAAGTTTCTCGTTAATATGTTCAGAGGCACGATGTGTACTGTATTCAACACGCGTACTTGTTTACACGTGTAGAAATGAAAACTACAGATGTGCACGTACATGTATGTGGACAATGGACATCGTGCCCATGCATGTGAAACAATGTGGCTTAAAGCTTTAGGACAAAGAGAGGAATCTAAATTTTGCAAATTGTTCGTCTTTATTAAAAGTTGAAGGTTGAAAGTTGAGAGATTGAGAGACACGACTTTATGTACAGTGTGTATACATGCTTAATGAGTTAATGCAATACGCATTTCACAACTTTATAAACTCACGTTACTAACTTTTAATATCTTTTCTCTCAGAGAATTTTTTTTTTTTAATATCTTTTGTCTCTTTAGTTTCCTACTCGAATTCGGATCTAGTAAGATTCAACCATCTATGCCCATTGTCTAAAATGTAGGTGATTTGAAAGAGCTCTTAAAGTTGATGATACATAATACATTGAAGAAAAAAATATAGCTTTCGTGTTTTAAAAAGGTTACTTGAAAATTCGAACTATATCCAATTATTAAACATGAATTAATCAGTGTTGTCTCCCATATAATATACAAACAGAGTTTTCTGGTATATATACCCCCACATAATGATCTCAATGTATGTTTATGGCGCAGCGGGGGCACACAAAAACTATTAAAATATAAACCTATGTGATAAACAATGAATAAAAACAAGAATAATACGGTCAAAATGGGGAAATGTGGAAGACTGCCTAAGATTGGATGAGAATGTGTCAGACATCAAAAGCTATATTAAATATAGGGCCTCTCTACTTCTTACCGTTAACCTGCTCCTCTCACAAAAATTTCAATTGTTAAATATTTTCTTCAAATATATTAATATTTTTAACAAATTTAATTAGAATCCGATGGAGATATATACGGTCAAAGATTAGCATATAGACCACATATGGTCAACACATGTGTTTGATCATAATTCTGAACTACTACTTAAATAGTTGGATCAACTCAAGATGTACCTACAACAACAATATGTAACACTCCTATTAGTTAAGTGATGAAAGTCTTATACTTGTCATTCTTTTTGTTGATAGAAGTTATAAAACGCACGTTTTTCTTTTATTTGATCACTAGTTAGTAGAAAAATTGCAAAATCCAATATGAATTGTGATATACTATATAGGAAATCTTTCTACCATTAAATCAGAGCGTGGCTCTCTTAAGTATTGGGACTACACGAACAAGAAAAACATTTGGGCCGTTTCTCAAAGTCCTTGGGCCTATTTTAGTATTATCAACATAGCGATTTGAAAGATGAAAAATATCCATGCCGTTTCGTTAACTGAAAAGAAGACTACTCGCCGTTTTTCCAATGGAAAACAACATCACGCCAATATCATCTTGCTGAGCTAAAATGTAAAAACGCGCGCAGTTAACACGATTAGGTGGAAAATACAGAGATCATACATAAAATCAGTAACGATTCGATTTCTATTGAAAAATCCACAGCACAAGAGTTAAAAATTTGTTTTAGTCTTTTGCACAGAATTGAGAAATTGAGAAATATTCAAAAGCCTTTGGCACCAGATTCTTTCAAAACGGCAGGTTGATCAGCCATGGATAAGCAGTATTTAGCAATCTCTCTGAACTTAGGAACGCTTCTCAGATCCACTTTCGTCCCGTCTTTCAACGTGATGATGATGTCACCCCATTCTCCGATGAACCTCGGCACAACCTGAACGTCTTTAATTACCTTGTACGAGAAATCGCTCCGATCTTCTCCGGTGAGACCCGAGATCACCGTGACGCGGAGGTTAGTGAACCTGTAACGGAGGTTAAACGCTCGAGACACCGCAGCCAAGGTTAGTGGGAGCCACAGGATGGTTAGACCTAAGACGAGATTGGCCAATAGATCTCCGTAATGAGCTCCGCCGTCGAAATAGACTGTTTCTCTCTTCGTCGGTTTAGAATCTGAAGGAACGGCGGAGGAAGCTTGGAGCAATCTCTGAACGCGTCGTTGTGATTTGGAGGTGGGAGGTAATGAAGAAGCGGGGAAGGAGAAGGTGGTAGAGAGGAGGAGCGAGTTACGAATGCCGGAGGTTACGGTGGTTAACGGCGGAATTGAAGAAGCAGCCATGAGATTCCGATTCGATTGGAGTGATTGGAGGCGAAAGAGTGATGATATTTGTTGGATTCGATTTTTGGCACAAATTAGGCCACGTGGCGAAAGCTATATCGACAGTACATCTGTCCAAAAATCCAACAATTTATTTAACCAATGAAATTGATGAAGTTCTTGTCGGATCAATTTGAACCATACGACACAACACAACTAGATCCGACACAGCTAGTTGAGAAACAAAAGATGGGCCGAGTTGAGAACTCTGCAAATTCAGAAATTGATTGGGCCCACAATTGTTAAGAAGCCCAAATTAGAAAAACAGAAAGTATTGGCGCCCGTTGTTACATCCTCATCTCTGTATCACCGATTCCTACCTATATCGTCGGTCGCCGTTCACTACCGCCGCCGTAGCACAAGTCACTGTAGCTAGGGTTTAAGGGTTCCGATGGGTGTACCATCGTTCTACAGGTGGTTAATCGAGAGGTACCCGTTGATTTTGCAAGATGTCATCGAAGAAGAGCCGCTCGAATTCGGCGGCGTCACGGTCCCTGTCGATACTAGCAAAGCTAATCCCAATGGCGTCGAGTATGACAATTTGTATCTCGACATGAACGGAATCATTCATCCATGCTTCCATCCCGAAGACAGGGTACGCTTTATCTCGGAACACGAATTCATTCGTCGGTTGTGTGCTTTTTTGATTTCACTAATTATTACCTTCCCACTCTCAGCCTTCTCCGACAACGTTTTCCGAGGTGTTTCAATGCATGTTCGATTACATAGACAGGCTTTTTGTCATGGTTCGACCTCGGAAGCTGTTATACTTGGCTATTGGTGAGTGTATTAATTCTATCTTTCCAAGTTTTTTTTTTTTTTTTTTAATTTGATCTGTCTTTGTGAGTGAAGTTGTGATTTTTCCACTTTATAGACGGTGTTGCTCCAAGGGCGAAAATGAATCAGCAGAGATCCAGACGGTTTAGAGCTGCAAAAGATGCATCAGAAGCAGTAAGTACCACCACCACTCTAGTCTCTGTTTATACATTACATTGTTTCACTTTTAAGTTGTTTACTCATATCATCTAACACTTAAATTATAGATTCATCATCATCATCATCCAAAAAATCTCGTCTTGCAATTCTATTTCGTAACCCCTTTCAGTTACTAGGCTACAGTTGAAGAAATGATTTGAGATTGTTAACCTGTTAACTGCTATTTTAGGCAGCTGAAGAAGAGCGGCTGCGGCAAGAGTTTGCGAGTGAAGGGAGGAGGTTGCCTCCTAAAGTGGATTCTCAAGTTTTTGACTCTAATGTTATAACTCCTGGGACATCCTTCATGGCTACTCTGTCGATTGCGTTGCAGTACTACATTCACGTTAGACTAAATTCTGATCCTGGGTGGAAAAATATCAAGGTATTAATAATTAGGGTCTCTGAAACTTTCCTCATGGTTGTTTACTGCATACTTCAGGTTTTGCTCATGATTTGTTTTTTATTCTGAAGGTTATCCTCTCAGATGCTAATGTTCCTGGTGAAGGGGAACACAAGATCATGTCATACATACGTCTTCAAAAGAACCATCCTGGTTACAACCCAAACACTTGTCATTGTCTGTATGGCTTGGTAATATAACCTCCCTTGATTCCTTATTTTTACATGCCTAGTTTCGCAATAAGATTTTGTCATCTTGATCGAGCTAGTCAATAAGGCGCTTCTACTATTTTGTTTCTGAATAACAGGACGCAGATTTGATCATGCTGGCTTTGGCCACCCACGAAGTTCATATATCAATCCTTCGTGAGGTTTGTACCAATTTTCCTTATCGGTTTTTATTTCTAGCCGATTAGTGACCACTCTATCTCGTTTATAATCTCACCCCGTGCTTCTTCAATATGGTTTGACATGCGATAAACATATCAAATAATCATAAATAGTGGAATATTTGTTATGCTTCTCTTAATGCAAATTCAACTTTGTTTTCCCGGTGGTGACTTCACCTAGGTTGTTTTCACTCCTGGAGAACAAGACAAATGCTTCTTGTGTGGCCAGATTGGGCACCGAGCAGCAGATTGTGAGGGCAAGGTGAAGAGGAAGGCAGGCGAAATGCTTGATAATAGTGAGGCAGCTGTCGTGGCTAAGAAGAAACCATACCAGGTATTTTTCAGGGTTATGCACCTCAGTACTATATTTTTTTTAAATTGCATGGTATGTGATCACTCTGTTTCCTTATCTTTTGGCAGTTCGTAAATATCTGGACGCTTCGAGAGTATTTGGAGCACGACATGCAGATACCTAACTCACGATTGCAAAAAAGTTTGGACCGCATAATTGATGACTTCGTCTTCATCTGTTTTTTTGTCGGGAATGATTTCCTGCCTCATATGCCTACGCTAGAGATACGGGAGGTTCGTCTCATCTTAGTTTAACTTTCTTCCAGCTGTCAAAATGTCTGGGACACTGTGTCCTGACATTTATATCATCTTAAACTCTATGATATCTGCTGAAAATATGGTATGTCTTAGATATAGGAGTTTTCCCTGTTCCTATATCTGATTTTTCAATGTCGGAGGCATAAATCATTTTGTAGAAATCTTCATTTGTAGTTAATATTGCTTTGGTGTACGATAGCTTAGTACATCTCTACTCCATAGTCTGTGTTTATTAAAATTGACGCATCTTGGTGTCAATGAAAGTCTATGAGCTTGCTTAGAACAGCTTGACAAGTCTGAAAAAAAAAAGTTTTAACTTTTTTTGTTGGCTGGCAGGGTGCTATAGAATTACTGATGTCCGTGTACAAGAAGGAATTTGGATCAATAGCAAGTTACTTAAGCAATGGAAGCAAGGTGCATTGATTAAATATTCTTTATCTTACTTGATGTGGCTGTTGGATTATCGTTTTAACTTTTATGTACGAACTTTCAGCTGGACTTAAAAAACGTGGAGCATTTTATCCAGGCCGTTGGGCTCTTTGAAAATAATATATTTCAGAGGAGAGCACAAACTCATCAGGTTAATGTCTGTTAATAATTTAGTTACCTTCAGTTATCGTAAGGTATTAAGATGGAAGCTACACGATTAGAGATATCATTAACCCTCTAACTAACGCTGTGGAGATACTTATCTCTTTTCTTTCTGAAAGATGGCCATATGCTTCTGCTACCTGACCGACTGTGTTTTACTCCCCTTTGTAACAAGAAAAATGAAGGCTTAGAAAACATGAAAGATCTACAATTGCTGATAAACTTCTATGTGGTTAGTTTTTGAATGGTGCAATTGTTGTGATTTCTGTTACAGAGGCAATCGGAAAGGTTTGGTCGTGAATCTCGTGATAGAGCTCAAGCAAGCAGAAAACATAACAATGGCCAGGTTGTGCAACTAGATTCTCAAGTTGAAGAGTCTGATTCATTACCTCCACAAAAACTTTTGCGTCTGTCTATGGATGATAGCGTTGGTGTCGTGGATGTTGAAACAGAAAATAGCATCAACGAAGAAGTAAGTCATCTTGTATCCGAGGAGGAATTTCACTAAATTTTTAGCTCTTTTTTGCCTCCTATTCTTTTGTTTCATTTTAATCTTTGCTTGTTAAGTGTAAACTATTGTTCTTTCTCCATTTCAAGTTTGGTAAAACTGTAAAGTTTTGCTCTGTTTTTTTTTTTTCCTACTTGGTGTTATTAAGGGACTGAGCTTTGCTTTCTCGTTTAAAGTGCACTAACATACACAGTGGTTTTCAGGAACTAGATAACAGAGAAGAATTGAAGTTTAAGCTTAAAAAACTGCTGCGGGAGAAATCTGATGGGTTCAGCACAGGGAAAGGCGAAGAAGATAAGGTTATTTTTATTGATTTTAACTGCCATAATCACCATAAAAAGAAAATTATCGTTCCATTAATGATTGCATGAATGCTTAATCTTCATGAGTTTGTTTTTGATATCTGCCATTCTGCCTTATCAATCATTTAATCACTCACGGCTGATGTATAATCAGGTTAGGCTAGGTGTACAAGGATGGAGGGAGAGATACTATGAGGAGAAATTCACAGCGAAGTCTGTAGAGGAAATGGAACAAATACGCCGAGATGTTGTGAGTTTCCCATGCGTGTAGTCTGATGAATAAATAAATTACGATTAAGTCACTCAGAATGCACCAATTTACGGCTTTGTTATTGTTGACTAGGTTTTGAAGTATACAGAAGGCCTTTGTTGGATAATGCATTATTACTATCATGGTGTTTGTTCCTGGAATTGGTCAGTTTCTTGTCACCCTCCTACATATATAATATACTTTTCACATTTGATTATTTTCCTTGTGGTTTGTTTCATGTAAGATTTTGAAGCGTGATGATTAGTACGCTTGATAAACCAGATTGTCCTTTAGGATTGTGTTGCTCATTTTAATTTACGTATCATGCTACACATTTTAGTAGACTCTTCAACATATCAAATTTTCCTGTGTCAGGCTCTCATCATATATGTGCCCATGCATGATATTAGTAGACTTTGTTAATTCAGACTGAGCTTCTATGTGATCAAATCCTCTAGCAATTCAACTGAGATGTTTCAAAATTTTACTTACGTCGTTTGAATTATCTTTCCTAAATAGTGATCTATTGAGTCAGCCTCCTTCCGTCACTCTTGGTACCTAGACGCTTCGAAAAAAGCTTAGTTCTAGAGGACAAGCTGGCCTTAGTTATAGCATTCTTAGCAGAAATGAGCAAACTGATTAACACTTTTCCTTTCTACCATTTGTTTGTCTTTGGTTAATTGGGGTTGATTTCGCAGGTTTTATCCATATCATTATGCACCTTTCGCATCTGATCTCAAGTTCCTTGATAAGCTAGAGATCAAGTTCGAACTAGGTTCCCCTTTTAAACCATTTAATCAGCTTCTGGCAGTTCTTCCATCTGCAAGGTAATCTATCGTTATTTCTGAGTGTTCATCATCTCTCTATGCTGTCACTGATTTGCTCACTAAATTCCATTCTCAGTGCACATGCTCTCCCAGACTGCTTTAGGACATTGATGACAGATCCAAATTCACCTATAGCTGATTTTTATCCTTGTGGTATGAGGTTTTTGCATTTTGGTCTCTTTCAATTGTGGCATTGTGCAATCCATGTCTCTCATTTACCTTTTTGTGGTGTGCAGATTTTGAGATTGACATGAATGGAAAGCGCTACTCTTGGCAGGTTTGATCGCCTTTTCACGCTGATTAATATGCAGTAATAATTCTGTCTCTCATATCTTCTATCTTTCCTGGTATAGGGTATAGCAAAACTGCCTTTTATTGAAGAACAGCGTCTTCTGGATGCAGCCGCACAAGCGGAGCACTCACTGACGGTACAGCCTATCTCAGTTTTAGATATATTGACCTCTGTTTTACTGTTTCTGCATAAGACAGTTGTTGTATAATAACTTTGTTTTTCTTCCATTTATTATTTCAGAAGGAAGAAATTCGAAGAAACAGTGTGTTGTGTGACATGCTCTTTGTAGTTGCATCTCATCCCCTTGCTGAGCTCATCCGTTCTCTTCATAGCCGAACCATCAAATTAAGCAATGAAGAACGAGGATCAATAACGGAAATAGTTGACCCTGTACTAAGGTTTGTGTCTGAATCTTGCGAATAGTTGATTCAGTAGGTACTAATGTAGTGGTTTCGTCGTGATGTGATTATCCGTGTATATCTACAACAGATAAGAGTAGTTCCTTCTTGAGTGTAATAGATAGAAAACGGCACTATCGGAAATTTCTTGATAAATGCAGTGAAGGGATGAATGGTTACTTAGCTTCATGTGGTGGAGATAGTCAGCCCCCTTGCTTCCCTTCCCCGATCGATGGCATGGAGGATGTTTTAGCCAATCAAGTCATGTAAGCCCTTTATCAAGAATTTGGTCTCCTTGAGCTTTAACAAATTAACATATTTTTTTTTCCAGTTGTGCCATTTACAAACTTCCAGATGATGTTAGAGGCAGCGACATTGCTTGTCGACCTCCAGGACTGGTGCTCCCTAAAAAGGTATAGTTGAGATTACTATTCGCTCTTTTTAGGCTTCCGGTTTTAAGTTTGGTGAAGAAGAAAGAAAGCTGTTTTTTTTTTTTCTGGTTAGTAAATTGATTACAGTGTTGTTCTTTTGTCGTCTTCTCAGACCGTACAGCTTGTGGATTTGAAAGGTGGGGCTAATCTATGGCATGAAGATGGTGATAGAAGACGAGCTCCTGCAAAGATAATAAAAATCAAGAGGTGAAGCTTTACAAATCTTTGTGGAAGGCCTTTTCTTCAAGAATGGATGGTGGTATTAATGTCTCAATTCCTTTTGCCGTTGTTTGCAGGCATAACCCACAAGGATCCATTTCAGGGGATAGGCTTGGGGAGGCAGCACACAGACTTGTGCTACAAACTATAAATTCCCTGCCGGTTAATACGCAAATCAACTCTGAAGCAGCATTGTGTCAAAATACTGTTTTCCATAACAATCAAGTGTCGAAAAATGTCTCATTACCAGTCCGAGGTAATGTGATACGGAAGATACAGCCTCAGAGTGAACACACCCGGAAGAAGAGGAAGGAACACAAAAGCCTTCAAACTAAAATCTCTGCGAAGCCTCAAAGTGAATTCACCGAGGAGAAGAAGACGGCACACAAAAAGCGCAAGGAAAAGGAGAAAAGAAAGAGAAATATAGCTAACAGAAGAAAGAGGACCATAAATGTGGTGCAACCAAAAAAATGAGAGCAATTTTGATAATTTTATTGGTGTGATTAGTTTTTTTTTTTGGTAGATCCAAACACTAAATTTATTAAATTAGTCTAGTATTATTATTTGAGTAGATGTTATATTCTCTTGTATTATCTCTTGTTGTTGGATTAGGAAACAGTCATACTAAATTACATTTCAATTTGAATTCAGTCTAAAGAATGAGAAAAACAAAACCCTAACCCAATCTTACATTAGAAGTTACAGTTATATGCCCACGGACATTAGATGTATATGTAACCAAGTTTAGACAACCATATCATATCATATGTAAGTAACTTTGGAAACGTTTCTTTATAGTATTAGCTTTGATAAAATTTGATACACGTTCATAACAACAACCTATTTCATAAGCCAGTATATTTATTCATGATCAGCTTTTGCATAGTCAATATATATTAACAATCACAGTCACAGACGAATACGGTTCTGAATCTTCTGATCGGTTCGTCGGTCAATCACTGGCTTGAGCCGCGGTTACCAAGATCAGACGCGGCCTTAGCCGCCCGCTCTAACGCACCGGACAGCCAAAGAGCTCCGCTGGAGAAGTAACTGCTGTTGACAATACTGGTTGCAGCTGCCGCCGCGGTTCTACCTGTGGCAGAGACGGCTGATTTGGCTTTGTCTGAAACATGGTACTTTTGGTCGGTCAACCTGACAGCTTCAACTCCGGCGAAGATTTTGTCAGTGAGGCCAAACCTCTGCTCAAGTTGAGATGCTCTAGCCACCGCTGCAGCTGATACTCCGTGGGATTCGTCAAAGGCTTTGGCTTTGGTTAAAGCGTCTTTGCCTAGCACGAACCCGGTGGCTAGCATCGTTTTCACCACTTCTTGGGCTTTTGTCACTGCCTCTCCGGCGTTGAACTCGCCTCTTTGAGGAGGAGTCTACATGAATTGAAGAACCAGAAAGAGCTTTAGTAATGAGAAGCACCAAACACAAAATCATCTTTGATCAAACTTTTCATACTGAACACAAGTGATTCGTACATGTGAGTTTGTTTCATCTTCAAAACCCCGTGAAGTCGCGCTCCAGAAGTCAAACTCCTCGTGATGCTGTCCCCAACGAGTTATGCAAACGCGCTGCTCCAATATCGTTGCGCCCTGAAGTCATCGAGAACTCGGAAAGAAGTGAGTGAGTGATTCTCCCCAAAAAAAAGAAAAAGTGAATCAATTCAATTCCAAAAAGAGCAGCTTACACTGAGTAAAACAGCAGTTTCCTGAGAATAAGAATCCTTGAACATGACATAAGCAGTGCAAGCTTGCTCACCCGACCTTATCTCGGGCCACAGCATAACAAAGTTTATCTTGTGAATCCAGAATATCCAAAAATTCAAGGTGAAGAAAATCAACAGTAAGACTCACCTGACAATATCGATGTGTTGGATTGCACCAGAGAAGGAGAAGAATTCGATGAGATCGTTCTCAGAAACAGCTGGAGGTAACCCCGTAACTTCCACACCGTATCCATCTTGGTGATCCATCTTCTTCACTACCTTATTCTACCCAAAACAATCTAGAATTTATATCAGAGATAAATAGAAATCTTCTATAGTTTTCCTTAAACAAGAAATAGAAACGTTAACAGAAACATTATCTCCAGTTCGTGATCAAACTTCTGGAACTAGACGAAATAGAATTTCATGAATATAATCTTTCCGTTGGGATCAGGAAATCGTTGATTCGTACATCGTATTACTATAGATCTAGAGAAGATAACTTCAAAGAAATCGAAGGATCGAACTTACCTGTTGTTGACCAACACACACACACACACACAGAGTCACAGAGAAGCTTGAACGAGAGAAAACAGTGACTACCTTCTTTTACCTTTTCAGTGAATGAAGAGAAACCTGACGCAATTTGAAAGAACCAAACGGCGTCGTTTGATTTATTCGAGCAAACTTAATGGGCCTTTTAAAGTCTTTAATGGGCTCATATGATAAACTATTTCTAGATATAAAATACCTGATACAAGGCCCATTATGGTTTCGCTCAAGCACAAACAACCACAATCGCTTCTTGTTGGTGTAAGCTCGGTTTGTATCAGATCATGTGACATGCATGGCAGCATACCGAACCGGTTTGGTTTATCGGGGTTATAAGTTATAACTCTTTTGCTCAAGTATTGATAAAAATCGAGAGAATCAAAATTATTATAAAGGAAAGCTTTGAGAAAACGGAAAATCACATGNTAAAAAAAAAAAAAAAAAAAAAAAATGGTTATGTCATATTAGGATTAAGATATATGTTAAGAATATCTTCTTTTTTTTTGTTGTGCACGTAAGAATATCTTCTTTAATTTTCAGGTTTCTCAAGTTAGACCATCCTCTACTTCCGCTTGAAGAGAAAAGTATATTGTTTTGGTTCAATATATTTTATTCTATAACCTTTGTTTTGCATATAAATGTTGGATAAAACTTTAATGTTATCTGTCCAACCGTCCAAACTGGTAAAAGTTTCTCTGTGATGATTTTTTTGGTCTTACATGTAGTGACAGACATGTGTGTATGAGTGTATCATATAAATAGTTAAAAAAATGATTTATGTATGAGAGAAATTTCACGGAAAAGAAAGTTAACAAAAGAAGAAGAAAAAAAACAAAAAAAAAAGACGGCGCCTAACAAATGTTTGATGCAATAGTAAGAAAGTAAGAAACGCAAAGAACATCATTATTCTTGAATATGAACCGTTGGGAAAATCAATATTTGCGTCTCGATCACTTTCTCCATCTCTCATTCTCTTCCTACTTCTCTCCACGACCGCGTGTACCAAACTTAAATAGTAAAAAGTTCAGAAGAACCTGTATATTGACAAAATTTTATGTATTGTTCATCAGCTCATGTAATATGTTCCGAGTCTTCTGACGCTGTTGATGATTTTATACCATATGTATATACATCTCGATTAAGAAAATGTTACAAAAACATCACATAGTAGAAAAACAAAGGTTAAACGTTTACGTACTGACCAACAATAAGGTGATATTCTTGTTTTCGAAGTTAAAAGTATATAGAACTTTCAACGATTATTATTTTTTAATATAGTTTTTTTTTTTGTTTTTTTGCCAAAAAACGATTATAGAAACTATATATACGTAATAAGGCCACTATATATATATATGTTAAATACTCTATAAATATTTTATACTTACCAGATATTGGTTTTACCAAATATTGGTCCAAGAACCACTGTCTTTGATATTGGTCCAGGAACCATTATCTTTTTTTTTTTCCTTTTTTTTTTAAAAGGGTGTAATTATCTTTACCAGATATGTTTAAGAACAGAAAATAAGAAGGTTGACTATGGTCGAAGGACATTTTTTTTTTTTTTTTTTTTTTTTTTCAATTTTCATAGCTAAGATCAAAGAAAGATTTTGATATTAGTTGACGTCAATTAATTCGGAGATGTACAACGTCTTCCATCAATCTTACCTACTTTCTTAAAATCATAATTTTCTTATTGTATTTAATTGACTCCATTTTAGTTGATTCAAAGATCCCATTCCAAGTTGATATCTCACCTCTTTCCTCAAACATGATTAATTAATATTTTTTTAATTGTTATTATATAGGGATCTAGAAAGCTTCTCCATATGTGATAATATTTGTCATTGTTTAATAAAACATAAAACATATTTTACGACGATGAACCTTATTACTTTTTGGTGTTAAAATCCAGATTTCTGAATATTTAAGTGTTTCCAGAGTGAAACCAGATTAGGTACCTTATAACAAACTACTAACATGTTAATCATGTATTGATATACTACTACGTATCATGACCTAGCTATAGTTGCCACCGATTTCGAATTAACCAAATTGACTCTTGCAGTTACGACACAAATCAAAACACAATAATGTATAGCGTACTTGTAATTGCAACTTGCAATTGCAATTACGACCCAAAACAAAACGCAAAAACTGTTGTAATACGACGACCAAAAAGTGACTATGTCAAAGTTATTAATTGATCATATATAATGTATTATTAGTGCGTTATACAGGGTATAGTAGACTAGATTAATTAGTAAGTTGTATTCGTTCCTACATAAATTTTGTTTTACGAATAGCACGTGTTGGAATTCGACGTTGACTTGGATGACAAGGCATTGTCAAAGGAGGAAAAAATGCAAATGTATTTGGGAGCCACCACGTAATTTCATATGGACGACGGATCATTCGAAAACAACTCGCTTATAACTTTTAGAATTATTTTTTTAGACTCGAATGTGTTGTAACTTTTTTTTGGTATGAATGTTAATATTTATACCATTTTCTGAAAGATACAATGTTGTTGTTGCTTATTACAAGAAAGCTTATCTTAACATTCATAAAAAAAAGAAAAACTTGTAAGCTTATAAATGATACATTTGTAACCTAATATCTTGCTGGAAATTTTGTCTTTTCCTCAAAAGTGATTACAGATATCGCGTGGGCTCTCACGGCATCGGATGATGGCTCAAGTAATGTAATGACATAAAAAGGTAAATATTGGTGACTATCCTTATAACGTAACATTATAATCAGAATTTAAATAACAATTCACATATAAGAATTTAGGAATGTAATCATCGATGAAGACTCTCTTTTTTTCTCCAACGACGACTAAGACTTGTAATTTAAAAGAGACTAGGGTTGGACCCGCACCCTGCACGAGATGATGATTTCTGAATTTGTATTTTATTAAAAGATGTCTATTTAATTATTTCGAAATTTTATGCGACGGATTTTTACCTTAGTTTGATTTTTGTTTTCATTTATAATGTGAAAATTAAACATCTTAAACCATTTTTTTTTTAAAAGTAAAAAAAATTAAAGATTTAGCCGTAGCCATAAATTTAATATAATATGATTGATNATTTAATCAAGATACATAAAACTCAAATAACTACAATATAATAAGATAATAAGTTTTATGTGTGCACACAGATTAAAACAATTTTTTTCTTTAAAAACTTAAACATGTTTTATTATAATTTCAAAACAATTTAACCGATAAGAA
>OVBJ01000798.1:20561-41660 GCA_900406535.1 Noccaea bulbosa | reverse complement strand
CAGCAGAAATTAGTGAAGACGAGGTCGGATGTTTCGTATTTAGAGCTCGGATCAAGATCGGAGTTACAAACCGGATTAGGAAAGACAGGGTCGGAAGGAGACGAAGTAAGAAATGGAGATCGGGAGGATCGTTTATCCCGATCCCGAACTGGGAGTCGGCCTGAGTCAAGAACGGCTTGCTCAGACGATTCAAAAGATTAAGTAGTTAGAGCTCGGCTCTTCCATATTCTTTTTTTATATCCTTTATCCCATGGTTACAACCTTCATTTATAGTACGATGCCTTAGGGTTTTCTTTCCTAAATTCTGGGATCCTTGTCTGTTTTTTCCCTCTTCCTTTCTTCGTTATGGGCCCGAACTCGGATTTGGGCCTGGACTTCATCTGTATTGGACCCATCAAAGGGATGGTACAGACCTACCATTAACAAGTATAACAGGAAAAAAATGTTTCAGAGCAATGCTTACGTCTTCAAGGAGAGGGTGAGATCTTAAGCATCCAGGAAGTGGAGAGATGTTATTCAAACACTGACCATCAATCTGATAGGAAGGAGCTCGAGGCATAGTCATCACTACATCTTCGGATCTTCCCTATGAGGATAAGCTCTTAGTGGGCTTTTAGTTAAACTATGATGGGCCATTTTTGCTTTTCCTTTTTCTTTCGACTTTTGAGAAAAGAGTTATATACTTATATTTGACAAAAAAATACGATTCCTTTTCTTTTATTTTGATGGTAATTTTGAGAATAAAACGATTACTTTTTGCATAATAATTATATCAAATAATTTCTAATTGTTTCGTAAATATGTAATAGAAAATATCTATTTGATGGAGATGTACAACTATGTACCACACAATATACACTGCATGTTATAACCGTATATAATATCAAATCATTTAAATGTTGCACCGTAAAATTATCCAAACATCACACTCGTCATTATAATCATCTTATCCACACTCAGTAGTTACTCTCTCCTCTTTCCCTTAATTGTGGTTGAAATCAAACGTGTCTCTTTCTCCCAAGTATGTTTACATGCATTGGCATTTTTCTCCTTTTCTCTCTTTTTTCTTTCTTTTTCTTTTTGTTGTGTACCATGATTTATGTGAGAATATTGATGATGGACCCTCGAATGGTTCACAAAATTTTCTTCCTTTTGTCTCCTAATTATCTCTCTGAATTTTATCTAATAAACCTCTCCTTAAAAGCCGATGATGTGTCTCAGCAAGTTTTCATCACTACACTGAGAAAAAGCTAAAACAAGAAAGATGGATGAATACGAAACCCCTCTTTTGTCTGAGTCACCAAAGGACTCATCATCAACATCAGTGGTGGTTTCCTCATTGAAATGGATTTTGAAAGTTGTAATGTCTGTGATTTTCGTTTCTTGGGTTGTTTTGCTTTTGATGTACCCTGGAAATCTCGGTGATGGGTTGGTAACAAAATGGAGAGAAGTTTCTTCCAACACTCTCTTCGGCCTCACAGGTATATATTTTTCATCTAAATGCTTCGTTTTCTCCGTAAAAAAATCCAAAAAATGTAGCAAATTAATTTTTATTCTCTGATTTCGGAATTGCAGGAAGCATGTTCTTGATCTTCAGCGCTCCGATTCTTGTTATTTCCGTCTTAGCTTCTCTCTATCTGATCATCTCCGGAGAAGAGAAGGTTTTCACTAATAAGTACGTATGGTCCAGATTTCATTAATTTAGTGAGTGGTATTTTATTGAGTTGACTGTGAAATACAACGGAAAATATGATATATGGGTCCATATACAGTAAATAAATTTAGGAATAACTTCTTTTTTTTTTAGTTGATTGTGAAATACAATTGTCAAAGAAAAATCTTATATATAAAAATATAAACACTAATTAATTAATGGAATCACTAAATAACTTGATTTTAAATTCTTTTGGTTTCAGTCATTTTGTTTTGCATAAAAGTCTGTTTTGGTGATTCTTTTGGTGTTTTTTACTATTTGATACTAATATTAAGATCTTGGTCTCTGCGGTCTTTTGCTTTCAATAATATTTTTTCTTCATACATATCTGTTTTGGTGAATTTCATAGGAAGAAGATATCGAAATTCCCAAGGTTTAGGCTATGGACATTTCCTGTTCTTGTGGATGGACCATTTGGAGTTGTTTCTGCAGCTGAGTTTCTTGGAATAATGATCTTCTCTGTTTTCTTCCTCTGGGCTATCTATGCTTTTACCTTGAGAAATCTCGAGCTTCTTAAGTACTTCGATGTGGGTCCCAGGGATAGAAAGTACGTTCTTAATTAAACTCATTTCTTTCTATCTTTATTATAACTTTATATTTATTATTATGCTTTAACTCTCCTTCCAATTTTCTTTGTGTGAGATTAGTTTGCTTGTGGTGGAGGTAACGGGTCTACGTTTTGGGATGATTGGATTATTGTGTATGGTGTTTTTGTTTCTTCCGGTCTCGAGAGGCTCCGTTCTCCTCCGTCTTGTCGATATCCCTTTCGAACATGCTACAAGATATCATGTTTGGCTTGGTCATATCACCATGGCTTTCTTCTCCTTACATGGCCTCTTGTATGTCGTTGCATGGACCATGGAAGGTCGACTTTTAGAACTTGTAAGATACTTGCAACACAATTCTTCCTTCTTCATCCTTATTATTACGAGTCCCATGCGTAAACCAATCTACTTATTGTCAATTGGTTTTGAAATGGAAGCCAAAACTAAAACCTGTTATAAACTCATTTGAAATTGAAAGTGATACTTGGTCTAAGATGGACATATAAGAGAAGCAATAAAGGGTCTAATCTTATGTATAGTTAAGTATGGAACTCACCAAGACAATGAATATCGTTTGACCAAAAAAAAAAAACTCACCGAGACAATTTCATTTCTCTTTCTCTTTCTCTTTTGTTTTTTGTTTTTGTTTTTCTGATTTTTTATTGTAAATGTAAAGTGTCATCGTAATCAATTAATCATCTTAACCTACTCTTTACTCTCTTGGTCCCTCAGTTATTTCAGTGGAGAACCAAAGGAATCGCTGTTTTACCTGGAGTTATCAGTCTTCTGGCTGGTTTACTGATGTGGGTTACATCGCTTCACTACATGAGAACGCATTACTTTGAGCTCTTCTTCTACACCCATCAACTATACATTGTCTTTGTTGTCTTCTTGGCACTTCATGTTGGTGACTTCATATTCAGTATAGTTGCCGGAGGAATATTCCTTTTCATTCTTGACCGTTTCTTGAGGTTCTGTCAATCCAGAAGGACCGTAAATGTAATCTCTGCAAAGAGTTTGCCTTGTGGAACTCTCGAACTCGTCCTTTCGAAACCACCAAGTAAACAAATTCTCTTCATGAATCTCTTTAGTTTCAGAATTCTCTACATACCTAATCTAGACCATCTATATATATATTTTTTTTCTCTTAAAAACCAGATATGCGATACAATGCACTGAGTTTTGTCTTTCTCCAAGTGAGGGAACTATCATGGCTACAATGGCATCCTTTTAGTGTTTCATCAAGTCCTTTAGATGGGAAGCATCACGTCGCGGTTCTCATAAAGGTTCTTGGTGGATGGACTGCAAAGCTTAGGGACCAGTTGTCTAAGTTATATGAGGCAGAGAATCAAAATCAGCTCCTTTCTCCTCAGTCATATCCCAAAATCACAACTTGTGTGGAGGGTCCTTATGGCCATGAATCTCCATACCACTTGGGGTAATGTGTTTAAAATGCATATATATATGGTCATCTATTTGAATTATTTCACTACAATAAGCTATTAGCTTTGATACATACAAGAAATGTTCGTTTATTTTGGATTTACAGGTATGAGAACCTTGTGTTGATAGCAGGAGGAATCGGGATATCGCCTTTTTTCGCCATCTTAAGTGATATCCTACACCGGAAAAGGGATGGGAAAGCTTGTCTACCAAGGAAGGTTTTAGTTATATGGGCTATTAAGAACTCAGACGAGCTCTCTCTTCTCTCAATGATCAACATACCTTCCATTTTCCCTTCCTTCTCTAAGAAACTAAACCTTGAGATTAACATCTATGTCACACGACAATCCGAGCCTCTCTTGGTGAGTCTTGCATATGAATTTTTTGGGCTATGCAAAAAGGATTCAGTCTCTTGAATTGATTCTGCTTTGTTTTCTTGTCATATATAGGAAGATGGGATGCTTCACAATGTGGTGAATCCTTCAGTCAAACCGCCTTCAACCGGGTGTCCCATGTCGGTTTTAGTTGGTACAGGGGATAATATATGGTCTGGTCTCTATCTAATTTCATCCACAATTGGGTTTATTTCAATGATGACATTGTTGGACATTTATTACATCAACAAATTCAACGTAACGGCGTGGTGGTACAAGGGACTTCTGTTTCTGGTCTGTATGGTTGCAAGTGTGTTGATTTTTGGTGGTCTTGTGGTTGTTTTCTGGCATCTTTGGGGTCACAAAACCGGAGAAGTAGTAGAAGAAAATGCCCACGACAAGGTAGATTTGAACGGAGAAGAACTACATAATCCATCTGAGGACCTTAAAGGCCTTGACATAGATGAAGATGTCCAGAGTTTCACCACTACTCGTTATGGCACGAGACCAGACTTTAAAGGTGCAATATTAAGTACCTTTATATCCAATCCGGTTTTCATTCGGTTCGGTTAGAAACAGTTTTGTTTCCGGTTTGAAATTTATTCGGTTTTTGAGAAACAAAACAAAATTGAAAGATTTTCAAGTTCTAAAAGCTCTCTTTTCTTTTCTGTTTGGTTCGATTTCAACTGTGGTAAAATTAAATTCAACCTTGTTTATCTTCTCTTAGGATCGGTTCTTATGTACGTTTCGATTTGTTTGGTTCATTTATTTTAACGGATTGGACTTTTCTAGTTCATAATTTTTGTTTATGAACTGTGTGGCTATATTTGCAGAGATATTTGAGTCGTTGAATGGGAAATGGGGAAGTGTGGATGTTGGAGTTATTGTGTGCGGACCGGCGAGTCTTCAGTCGACCGTTGCCAAAGAAATACGGTCACATAGCATCTGGCGATCCGCGAATCATCCCCTCTTCCATTTCAACAGCCACAGTTTCGATCTCTAAGTTTGCTTTCAGGGCCGAAGAAAATTATGGAATATGGAAAATCGATGCATATATTTTATTCGTTATAGAAGTTTGAATATATGTTTAAGGAAACTATGCTCCTTTTGTGTATGTTTGTCTTTCAATTTTATAGTATCAGTAATCAAATGTATCACGTATGACCTTTCTATGGTTTCTATATACTTGTTGGTTAAATACTTAAATGCAATAAATCCTCAAATAATACATGCAACTGCCAAAAATAGTGATATAAATAAAGGTGGTTAGAACATATATATCGAGACTATACCGAATTTACAAATATTGAAATCACAGGAGCGGGATCTAGCACTAGGTAGAACATCATTCTAAAATTTAAGTGAATTTTACTTCTCGTAAGTATTGTTGTTTTCTTAATGTAATGTAGACCCCAGCCTAAATGATGACGTAGAAAACGCCATAATCTCAAGATTAAATAAAAATATGCATCCCACCGACAGTGTATTCGTCGAGTTAGGGGACGTGTCTCTGTCATCCACCCAATATCAGCCAATTGCTTTACTGGTAAACAAAGTATATGAAATTTTTAAATATGACAACATGATATCTTTTCTTAAAACGGTGGATAAATTATTATATTAATATATTTAATTATATTGTTTAGTAGGTTGAATACATAACGTTTTGTTCATTTTAAAAACTTTGATCGTAGAAATAATATTCTTAATATCGACGATTATTCGCACTCAGTAGCGTAAAATAGCGAGAGAAAAAAGAAACCGACAAGAGACCAACAATATATTTATAGGTTTACATCTCTTTATTTTTTCTATTTATTTATTTATAGGTTATTTTAAACATAATTTGATGATTTTACCATTTCAGTTTACTGTTACAATGAGTAATGTTATTCTGCACTATAGACTATAGTATGAGTTTTGTTAGATTTTATTTGATAAATTAGATGAAATACTAATCTTTCACTAAATTATCATTCATTAACTTTTCTTTCTTTAAATGCCATTTACCAAATTTTACTTGTTGGCGTGAAAGCTCAATCATGGTTGGCGGAATTAAAAAAGTCCAAAATAAGTGTTAGCTACTTAGCTGTAACGTAACATGTAGAAATAAACCGACAAACATACAATAAGAAAAAAAAAAACCAAATAACAAAATAATAATTGAAGTGAGACATAAAAAGGAAAAATAAATTGAAGAGAACGAATCGAAGCCACAAACCACATGGTGTTTATGTACATTATTGACTAAAGCTTAGCTTAGCTCACATTTCTTCTTCACACACTAACTACAACTACACAAACCTTTCTCTTCCTCCATCTTCCACA
Source organism: Noccaea bulbosa (assembly GCA_900406535.1). NCBI lineage: Eukaryota > Viridiplantae > Streptophyta > Magnoliopsida > Brassicales > Brassicaceae > Noccaea > Noccaea bulbosa. The sequence goes on along the minus strand of OVBJ01000798.1, from coordinate 35,256 downwards.
CACTCTCTCTCTCTCTCTCTTTTCTCAGATCCGATCCGTCAAACAGTGATTCACGCTACTCCTTCTCTGCTGCTTCATCTTCGCCATGTACGGCCGAGATCCATGGGGTGGTCCACTCGAGATCAACGCCGCGGATTCCGCCACCGACGACGATCGTAGCCGGAATCTAAACGATCTCGACCGCGCGGCTCTTTCACGGCCACTAGACGAGACGCAGCAGAGCTGGCTCCTCGGTCCAACGGAGCAGAAGAAGAAGAAGTACGTTGATCTGGGTTGTATAATCGTCAGCCGCAAGATCTTCGTCTGGACTGTCGGTACCATCGCCGCCGCCGCGTTACTCGCCGGACTCATCACATTGATCGTCAAAACCGTCCCCCGCAGCCACCACAAGAGTCCTCCGCCGGATAATTACACCCTCGCTCTTCACAAAGCCCTCAAGTTCTTCAACGCTCAGAAATGTAAGTCCCCTCTTCGATTTTGAGAGAATTCTCTAGATCTGAACAATGAGAATCGACTCTGATCTCGAATTCCGATCTGGATGCAGCTGGGAAATTGCCGAGGCACAATAACGTCTCGTGGAGAGGCAATTCTGGGCTTCAAGATGGGAAAGGTGAAACAGGAACCTTCTACAAAGATTTGGTTGGGGGCTATTACGACGCCGGAGACGCTATCAAGTTCAATTTCCCCATGGCTTATGCGATGACGATGTTGAGCTGGAGCGTAATCGAATACAGCGCCAAGTACGAAGCTGCAGGAGAGCTTGCTCATGTCAAGGAGCTCATCAAATGGGGAACAGATTATTTCCTCAAGACTTTCAACAGTACTGCTGATTCAATCAACGATATGGTGTCACAGGTAATAATCAAATCTTGGGGAAAAAGGATCTTTAGCTTTCTTTGATTGAATATCCTTTTTTGAGTCGACTGTGTCCTTTTGTGTAGGTTGGATCTGGGAACACTGATGACGCAAGTACAGAGCCTAATGATCATTACTGCTGGATGCGGCCTGAAGACATGGACTACAAGAGGCCTGTGACTATGTGTAACGGAGGTTGCTCTGATCTGGCTGCGGAGATGGCGGCTGCTTTGGCCTCGGCGTCGATTGTGTTCAAGGACAACAGAGAGTATTCTAAGAAGCTTGTGCACGGTGCTAAGACGGTGTACCAGTTTGGGAGGACTCGGAGAGGGAGGTACAGTTCAGGCGCTGCGGAGTCGGCCAAGTTCTACAACTCGAGCATGTACTGGGACGAGTTTATTTGGGGCGGTGCTTGGCTGTATTACGCTACGGGGAATGTAACGTACCTGGATCTGATCACGAAACCAACTATGGCGAAGCATGCTGGTGCCTTCTGGGGTGGACCTTTCTATGGTGTGTTTAGTTGGGACAACAAGCTTGCGGGTGCCCAGGTCAGTCTACATGACGAACTTACTGTGTTTACGTTTCTTACATTTTTGAGCCAAATTGCTAACGCTTTTGAATCTCTGTGCTTTTTGACAGTTGCTGTTGAGCAGGCTGAGGTTATTTTTAAGTCCTGGATATCCATATGAAGAAATTCTAAGGACCTTCCACAATCAGACGAGCATTGTCATGTGCTCCTACTTACCTTATTTCAACAAGTTCAACAGAACGAAAGGTGAGTTTTTTTTTTTTTTTATGTGCAAACGTCGGGTTTGGATTTGTTGATTAGGAAATCTTAAAAAAAAAGGAAACTGTGGAATTTTGGTATTATGTGCAGGAGGTTTGATAGAGTTGAATCATGGAGACCCACAGCCTCTGCAGTACTCTGCGAATGCAGCTTTCTTAGCGACGTTATACAGTGATTATCTGGACGCTGCTGATACTCCTGGATGGTACTGTGGACCTAATTTCTACTCAACCAATGTCCTACGAGAGTTTGCGAGAACTCAGGTAGTAATGCCTCTTGAGCTTTTCCTCTTTATACTATTTATCAGCAGTGGCAATTTGTTGAGTAGTTGTTGAGTCTATCCAATGGTAGATTCAACAAGAGAAAATCGTAGAAACAGAGTTGTGTTTTGGTGACAAATACATAAAGTCTTGGTGATTCTGTATTGGAGTTTGACACATAGGAAGCTCTGTTTTGGCAGATTGATTACATACTGGGTAAAAACCCTCGGAAGATGAGTTACCTGGTGGGATTTGGGCCGAAATACCCGAAACACGTGCATCACAGAGGAGCCTCGATTCCGAAGAACAAAGTGAAGTATAATTGCAAAGGAGGATGGAAATGGAGGGACAGCAAGAAGCCAAACCCGAACACGGTTGAAGGAGCCATGGTTGCTGGTCCGGACAAGCACGACGGGTTCCGTGATGTCCGTGTGAACTACAACTACACCGAACCGACTCTTGCCGGAAATGCTGGTCTTGTCGCAGCTCTAGTGGCACTCTCCGGTGACGAAGACAACTCTCGTACTATAGACAAAAATACCATTTTCTCCGCTGTTCCTCCGCTGTTCCCTACTCCGCCACCACCACCAGCACCATGGAGACCTTGAGAGAGCTACACTTGTGTGAGATTATGTTTTGCTGCTGCCAGAAAAAAAGAAGATAAATGAATGAGGTAAGGATTTGGAGTAATGAGATCAGAAGATTAGATGTGGGGCTCTCCTCTAAAAACACAAGTCAAAACCATAATCAACTACTAAGGATTTCATTTGGCTTTTACTAGATACAACCCCTGTGTGGGTTAGCTTACAACGAGCANAAAGGGATTTTTTTTTTTTTTTTTTTTTTTTTTTTTTTTGGGTTGCTCTTTTTGTTCTTGTGAGATATAACATATATCTATGCGTTTTTACTCTGTATATGTTTGATACCAGACTTGTATTCTTTGAAAAAGATTCGAATGTACTTCATAAACTTTCAACTATGAGGAATGCTGATGTAGCGCCACTATTCCCTATGGACATAAATATTTTTTCTCACCATGGTCATTCACGATTGGGTATATATATCTACTTAAAACGAATAATGAAGTGTTGACAATAATATAGAGGCTAAGCATTGCAGATAATGGTGTCCAGCCACTGATGTTTAGATTGGAGCTATGGAATCAATCAAGAAAGACTTGGAAAACTACTACATGCAGTAAGGCTATAAGTGGATTATTCACATAAAAATTTCATGCATGTGGTAGATGATATGGTATCAAGTTTTACCCAATTTTTAACTGAATCTGCAATGCATAGAACGAAATAAGTATAGATGAGATTGAATCCACATAGATTGGACTTGATATACTATGAAATGATGGGGTTCAGATCAAGCTAAAACGATAAAATGAGATGATATGATTGTATGGCTAAAAATAACCGCAGCAACTAAAAATATGTTATATCAATGCTCTTAAGATTTTGTATCCTTTAAGATTTTGTATCCTTCAATGAAGCTTTACATAGGCTCCGATTGGTGACATGTGGCATGTGGTATTAGTTGAGTTAGAAAAAATCTGTGTTCAAAAAATCAGTAATCGTTAATCGGGTGGTCGGGTTGGGATTAACGTTTTTTTAAAAAAACGGAGATTAATCGGGGATAAATCGATGAAGAATTTTGATCATATTTTATATATTTTCCAAATATTTTCATATATAACTATATAATAACATATTCTTTTATATTTAATTTTATTTTTTGTCCCAAAATAGGCTGAAAACTACAAATGGTTTATGATTTTACAGAGCCCAACTTCTTTACATTTTAAAACTAGCCCAATAACCCAAAAATAGCCCAATAACCCAAGAAAATCAACACAAACGATAAGATAAGGTTCATCTACATTGAACACGTGTGATGCAAAGAAGAATGGCTGAGAAGCTTCTATCTGATTCCGACGTCGAACCACCGTTGCAGTTTCATCAAAGGCGATTTCTGGTGAAATCAACAGATTTCTTAGTGAATTCCTCCAAATCCGCCAAGCTTCATAACAGACCACTGTAGTAGATCCTTAAACATATCAAATCCAGTAATTTTTAGATCCGCTTTCCTTCTTCTTCTCTTCTTAACTTCTTATGTATCTCATCTCTTTCTTCTATATTATCATCTCCTTCTGTAGATTCATGATCTATACTTCTTCTTCCTGTCCATGTTCAGTAATTTGTGGATGTTTGTGAGTTTCGTTGGCATCAAAAACTTGATCGGAAGATTTTTGTTCGAGATCTAGAACGTTGACTTCAGCATTTGACCAAAAGGAACCGTTTTTGGTTAATCTCCTCGGTGAGTTGCCGTTTCACGATTTTCCCAGCGTTTAATCGGACAAAACGCCGATTTTTCGAACACAGGAAAAAATAGTGTAATTCGATGTAAGTTGCAGTAAAAATCATGTGGTAAAAACGAAATATTTTTGTAGTAGATTTGCTGTAGAAATATAAGTTACTATTCTTTTTAAAACGATTGACTGATAACTTTTATGCGGTATCAATTGCAGTATGTATTATTATAAATAATATGAAATTATCATAAATTTAACTATGAAAAATAAATAAAATAATTCAACACTAACATAACATTAGCATAGTAAATATGTATCTATATATGTAACATCCGTGAACCAGAAAGTTATTTTAGAAGTGGTATCGGAAGACATTAGGGATTCAGGAGTGGTTTACATATGCTCTTTGGGGTGTGAATTTAGGATTGATTGTACATGTTCTTGTATGATTGTTGTACAGTCGGTCTAAGGTTCAAACACCTCGAAGAAAACATGTAAAATGCTGTTGAATCACTAGTGTCGATCGACACCAAAGGTGGTGTCGATCGACACCGGTTATCGGATTCGATTCTGGTTTAAGTCGATCGAACTGGAAATTGGAGTTGGTTCGGGTCGAGTGGTGTCGATCGACACCAGCTTCAGAAAAATCGACCGGTTCGACTGGAGTGATTGCTGGTTTATTGGTTAAGGGTTTGGAAGCCCTATTTTCTTCACGAAAACACTGTAGCCGCATCACTTTTCACGTTGTTCGAAAAAGTAAAGTTTCAGAGAGAAGGAGGGTGATTCCTGGGAAATTTCTGGGTTTCTGGAGCAGATCTGTGGTTGTTCTTCCTTGCTTTCATCTCCTTTGTCTCTTTTAACCCTTTTCAAGGTGAGTGCATGACTGTAGGTCCGTTTATCACCAGAGATTTCTTGAGTTATTGAGTTTATGATGTGTTCTTGTGTTGTTCATGCCGATTTTGATGTTTTGATTCGTTTTCGGGCGTTGAAAGATTGTGCTTTGATGTGAAATCTGCGTTGTTTCGTTGCTTTTGGTGTCATTTTGTCGGGAGGGTGTCGCAGAGTGTCGTTCGATGTCGGTCGACACCAAGCTGGGCATCGATCGACACCAGTGGGGGTGTCGATCGACACTGTTGTGTTTTTGCGAGTTTGTTGAGTTTTGATCATTGCTGCTTATGTTTACTGTTGTTTATTGTGTATTGTACTTTTTGGTGATGGCGTACATGGCCTGTAGGCAGGATGATCCACTCACTAAGTATTTATGATAATACTTACACATCTCTATTCCAATGTGATGCAGGTAACATGAATGTTCAACCACAAAATGAGGCCGAGAGACGATGAGGATGATAGGATGCTTATTTTGCTTATCTTGTTGTGGCAAACAAACCATCAGTTTTAGGTTTTTAGGTTTATTTTAATAATGTAGCAAACCTGGTGTTTAGGTTGCTAGAGTTATTTACTTTACTGGTTAATTGGTTTATTATTTATTGATTTATTTCTGAGAACTTCCGCAATTGATAATTAGAAAAAAAAAGCTTGGTTGTTTTATTTTGGTATANCCGAGAGACGATGAGGATGATAGGATGCTTATTTTGCTTATCTTGTTGTGGCAAACAAACCATCAGTTTTAGGTTTTTAGGTTTATTTTAATAATGTAGCAAACCTGGTGTTTAGGTTGCTAGAGTTATTTACTTTACTGGTTAATTGGTTTATTATTTATTGATTTATTTCTGAGAACTTCCGCAATTGATAATTAGAAAAAAAAAGCTTGGTTGTTTTATTTTGGTATAAGAGCGAATACGGTTTTAGGACTGTTAGTATTGGGTGAACTGGACTATGTGTTTAATTGATTAAGTGTGTTAGTCAATTAGTAGTCTAGTATCATCCTCTCAGCCTTCCAATATTCCGCGGGTAAGTGAGTTAGAGTTTTGTGTTTGTTGTGTTTTGTTTTTGTGCTGACCTTGCTCTTTCTGTACTTGGTTTAAGCGCAGCGAGATGGACGCAGGTCGAGGACGTGGTCGCGGTTGAGACCGCGGCGTTGCAGCAGCTGGTCGTGGTGCGGCCGCAGCTGGTCGTGGTGCAGCTGGTCGCGGTGCGGCTGCAGCTGGTCGTGGTGCAGCTGATCGCGGTGCGGCTGCAGCTGGTCGTTGTGTTACTCGTGGTGGAGCAGAGGGTCGTGAAGGTCGGGGTGCTGGGCGTTGTGTACCAGAGATCTCGGCAGAGAGTTAGGCGGCTAGTGGGGCGACGGCGTCAGTTACCCAGTCAGTTTCGTTGGCCGGTGGGGTTAACTTTGGTGCCGGTGGTGGCGTGGGCGTCGGTGGTGATGCAGGGGCTGGAGTGGCTCCCGGTGGTGGGGGTGCGGCTCTAGCTCAGGGAGACCTGATAGTGGGACTACTGATGCATATTTTGGCTCGTCTTCGGCAGGCGATACCACAGCAGGCTCCGGCTGCAGCTCCAGCGGCCGGGGCACAGGCAGGTGCCGGTTTTGTTGAGCAGCAGGAGGCTGCGGGTTTTGTTGGGCAGCAGAGCGCTGCAGTTGTTGAGCATCCACCTTATCGCGAGATAATGAGGGAGATGCAGAGGATTGGCACGCCGACGTTTGAGGGCGGTGTCACACAAGAGCAGGCTGACGAGTGGCGTTAGAGGTTGGAGCGGAACTTCGAGTCCGTTCAGTGTCCTGAGCAGTTTCCGGTACAAATTGCGGTGTGTTATCTTAGTGGAGATGCACATTTGTGGTGGAGGTCTGNTAATGAGGGAGATGCAGAGGATTGGCACGCCGACGTTTGAGGGCGGTGTCACACAAGAGCAGGCTGACGAGTGGCGTTAGAGGTTGGAGCGGAACTTCGAGTCCGTTCAGTGTCCTGAGCAGTTTCCGGTACAAATTGCGGTGTGTTATCTTAGTGGAGATGCACATTTGTGGTGGAGGTCTGCTAGGACCTGGAGGGCGGTTTGGACTTGGGTTGACTTCGTCGAGGAGTTCAACTACAAGTTTCCCCGCAGGAGTCGCGAGGCAGACGCGTTGGGTTGAGTTTCTGGCAGACTATGATGTGGATATTGTCTATCATCTAGGCAAGGCCAATTTGGTAGCAGATGCGTTGAGTCGACGGAGGGGCGATTCAGCTAGAGAGCTGGATGTTGAGTCTTTGGTCAGCGAGATTAGTACATTGAGGCTTTGTNCAGGTGCGACCAAGATGTACCGTGACCTCAAACGGTATTATCATTGGGTTGGAATGAAGAGAGATGTGGCAGATTGGGTTGCTAGATGCAACACTTGTTCCTTGGTCAAGGCAGTGCATCAGGTGCCTAGTGGTCTTTTGCAGATTCTGCCCATTCCAGAGTGGAAGTGGGACATGATCACTATGGATTTCGTTGTGGGATTGCCTATCTCACGAACTTTTGATACTATTTGGGTCATTGTGGACCGGTTGATCAAGTCAGCACATTTCTTGACCATCAAAAAGACAGATGGAGCAGCTGTCTTGGCTAGGAAGTATGTGCGAGATATTGTGAGGCTGCATGGAGTTCCAGCCAGTATTGTGTCGGATAGAGATCCGAGGTTTGCCTCAGAGTTTTGGAGGGCATTTCAGACAGAGATGGGCACTAAGGTGCATATGAGTACAACTTACCATCCGTAAACAGATGGGCAGTCTGAGAGGACTATCTAGACTTTGAAGGATTTGCTGAGGATGTGTGTTTTGAATTGGGGTGGCCATTGGGCTGATCATCTGTGTTTGGTAGAGTTTGCCTACAACAACAGTTTTCAGTCTAGTATTAGCATAACTCCTTTTGAGGCTTTGTATGGGAGGCCATGCAGGACACCTTTATGCTGGACCCAAGTGGGGGAGCGCAGCATGTTTGGAGCTACCTTTGTTCAGGAGACGACGAAGAAGATCCATGTCTTGAGACTGAACATGAAGGAGGCTCGGGATAGGCAGAAGAGCTATGCAGATAGACGCAGACGTGAGCTTGAGTTTCAGGTGGGAGATAGAGTTTATCTCAAGATGGCTATGTTGAGAGGCCCTAACAGGTCTACAGCAGAGAACATGCTTAGTCTGCGGTTTATGGGTCCATTTCCAGTGTTGGAGCGGGTTGGGCCAGTTGCTTATCGGTTGGAGTTGCCACCGATTATGAGCGCCTTTCACAAGGTGTTTGCGTCATTCAGAGGTGTTAGTGGCTGAGATTCCAGAGGATCTTCAGCCAGATATGACAGTTTTGGCAGTTTCTGTGAGGATTCTTGAGAGGAGAGTCAAGGTTCTGCGGAACAAGATGGTGCCATTGTTGAGAGTCTTGTGGGACTGTAGTGGCACAGAGGAGCAGACTTGGGAGCCAGAGGCGAAGATGAAGCTGAAGTTCGGCAAGTGGTTTGACAAGCAGGCTGTGGAGTGATCTCCTTTCATCTTTGTGGTTCTAGTTTTGTTTCTGGTTTTGGTGTTGTTGTTTTTGGTTTATGTATTTTCGTTTCGTTGTACGATATACATTTTTAGAGTTATATGAGATGAAGTTTTTGCCTCATATGTTTGGGTTCATGTTTTGGATGTTACAAGTTTCTTGACCGGTGGGGTCACTGAACGTTTTAGTCATATGTTTATACGCGTTTCAGATTTTATTACTCGATACATTATAGTAGATGGTGGTGTCTACATTTTTGGGACGGTGGGTGCGGTAGACTTATATTGGGGGTCGCTACCTCGGTATAAGTGGGTATCGTGACGGTGGTGTTGCGATACAGATATTGTGACGGTGGTGTCATGATATAGATATTGTGATGGCGGTGTCATGATATAGATATATTGTGACGGTGGTGTTATGATATAGACATTTGTGATGGTGGTGTTGCATTTGTGGTATCAATGAGTAATAATGTGTAGAAACATGCGTATAACATAGGACTAATTGTGAGTTTTTGAGGTTTTGGAGAGACGTTTGTGTTGGAATTCGAGGACGAATCCAGTTTAGTGGGGGAGAATTGTAACATCTGTAAACCAGAAAGTTGTTATAGAAGTGGTATCGGACGACATTAGAGATTCAGAAGTGGTTTACATATGCTCTTTGGGGTGTGAATTTAGGATTGATTGTACATGTTCTTGTTTGATTGTTGTATAGTCGGTCTAAGATTCAAACATTTCGAAGAAAACGTGTAAAAAGCTGTTGAATCACTAGTGTCGATCGACACCAAAGGTGGTGTCGATCGACACTGGTTATCGGATTCGATTCCGGTTTAAGTCGATCGAATTGAAAATTGGAGTTGGTTCAGGTGGAGTGGTGTCGACCGACACCAAGGAAGGGTGTCGGTCGACACCAGCTTCAGGAAAATCGACCGGTTCGACTGGAGTGATTGCTGGTTTGTATTTTAAGGGTTTGGAAGCCCTATTTTCTTCACGAAAACACTGTAGCCGCATCACTTTTCACGTTGTTCGAGAAAGAAAAGTTTCAGAGAGAAGGAGGGTGATTTCTGGGCGATTTATGGGTTTCTAGAGCAGATTTGTGTCTGTTCTTCCTTGCTTTCATCTCCTTTGTCTCTTTCAACCCTTTTCAAGGTGAGTGCATGACTGTAGGTCCGTTTATCACCAGATATTTCTTGAGTTATTGAGTTTATGATGTGTTCTTGAGTTGTTCATGTCGATTTTGATGTTTTGATTCGTTTTCGGGCGTTGAAACCCCGTAGATTGTGTTTTGATGTGAAATATGCGTTGTTTCGTTGCTTTTGGTGTCGTTTCATCCGGAGGGTTTCGATCGACACCATGGTGGTATCTATCGACACCGAAGTCGCAGAGTGTCGTTCGACACCCTTTGTGGTGTCGGTCGACACCGAGCTAGGCATCGATCGACACCGGTGGGGGGTGTCGATCGACACTGTTGTGTTTTTGCGAGTTTGTTGAGTTTTGATCATTGCTGCTTATGTTTACTGTTGTTTATTGTGTATTGTACTGTCTGGTGATGGCGTACATGGTCTGTAGGCAGGATGATCCGTTCACTAAGTATTTATGATAATACTTACGCATCTCTATTCCAATGTGATGCAGGTAACATGAATGTTCAACCGCGGAATGAGGCCGAGAGACGATGAGGATGATAGGATGTTTATTTTGCTTATCTTGTTGTGGCTAACAAACCATCAGTTTTAGGTTGTTAGTTTTATTTTAATAATGTAGCAAATCTGGTGTTTATGTTACTAAAGTTATTTACTTTACTGGTTAATTGGTTTATTATTTATTGATTTCTTTTTTAGAACTTCCGCAATTGATAATTAAAAAAAAAAAAATTTGGTTGTTTCAATATATGTTTGTTTTTCACAAGTATATATATATATATATAAAAGATATAAAATTAATAATTGATCTAGGCCATATATATATTTATATCAATTTATAACTATTTATATAATTTTAACTATAAATATCAAGTTATTATAACTTTTTATATATTTATTATAATTAGAAAAGAACTATGGCATAAAATCTGAAGACTACATATTTTTAGCAATGATATTAGTCAAAAACATTAATATAATATATAATTTAATGTATGAATTATTGGAAACATAAGATTATAATAGAATTAACAAAAAAAAAAAAATGCAAAAACAAAACTAAAAACGTGGGAAGAATGAAAAAAAAAAAAAAAAAAACTGCTAAATCAAACTCTACAACATCCCTAATACATCCTATTTTCCATGTGGTAGAAATTTGATTTGAGTTAACTATTTTATAAAGGATATACATCAAAATTCTAATTCAATAATACCACATTCTAACTCAAACTCTAATGCAAAAAGTTGAAAATAAATCTTGATTGATAATATTTTTGAGTTAAACTCATAAATCAATCATGCACATGGTAACTCATGTTACCAATCACAGCCATAGGTTGTTTTGGAGTCATAAACAAATTAGTTGTTACTATTATTGTCTAGTCTAGGAAAATAGATTGTTAGATGTCTTGATGTTAGATCTGGTTGCTATACGATACGTGGGAAAATAGATTGTTTTCCCGCTAGTCTTCATATGTGATTGTTTTCTATCAACTTTCTGAGAATTTGTATGGTTAATTGTTTTGTCAAGTTTCTTAGATTGGATCTTCTAATTGAAACAACAAACAAAAACAGTTGGGAAATCCAGTTATAAACGTAGTTTGCTTCAAAAGAATTTCAAAGAAGGCTTCAAAATATTCAACATTATGAAAGGTTTTATTCAGTCTATTTTGATAGTCCATTTATTAGATAAGAGCGTACATAATAACATTAATCTTGTATTTTTTTTTGGTTAAAAATTATCGTCCCAATCAAAACAGTAACTACCTTTTCCATCACGTCTATAACGACACATAGGTTTTCTATCTTTCAAGCCCACTTCCCAAATACATTCTTTACATACTGGAACATCTCCAAATGGATTATCGTCTCTCCATACACTAAATATAGTAAAGTAGTGAGATCCACCTCCCTTCCATGTAAAATAGCAACGAAATTTCGTAGAGGCTGATAAGTTAACACGAAAATTGAAATCCCAACTTTTACCCCAAGGGATTTGGATAGTCCCAAGATCATTTTCACTAGATTTGCAATGTACATTCAGAACTTGTCCATTCGCTACAACATTTTTTATTACAACATGCTTTTTTGCAAAGGGTAAGAAGCCGTCTTCGCCGAATCCTGGTGTTGGTGCTTCAACTGCAACATTTGAATCATCTAACGTTGATGCAAAACAAACAAGAGTAGATGAGATCATAAACGTCAATAAGAAAAAAGGTTTATCGAACAAGCCATGGATTTGTAAATTATGTGTGTGTGGTTAGATAGAACTTAAAATGCAACTAGGCTCCCTTTTTATAGTTGTTAGAAAATGTAAATATACAATAAAATCTCTATAAAATAATAATATTGAGATTTTTAAAATTTATTATCTTATAGATATATTACTTTATCAGTAAATTCGTATTTATTAATTTATAGAAATATTTTTTTAATTCAAAATCTTCAAACATTATTCTCCATATGATAATATATTATAAATTTAGAATAATTTATTTGTTAATATGACATGCATAAACTTGGATATGATTTTTTTAATATTCTAATAAAATATATATTATTAGTTTATTTAATTATTTATATAAAAATTAATACATAATACAAATTAAAAGTTTAAAATAAATTATACATACTAATATTGATAGTTAAATTGAAAATAGTACAATGATATTTTTCAATGTATTTATATATAAAACAAATAACTAATGTGTTCTTAACATATTTAACAATTTTAGATACATATAAAAATTATATTATGAGTTTTTTATATAATAAAAAAGTTAGAGATAAATTTAAATTCTTAGTTTAATAAATTTTGTTAGACATATATGTATAGTTTTATATAATTATTAATTTAACTCATTATTTGGACCATATTCTTACAAATGAGTTTCAAAAATATTATTATCTTATCATCGTATTGCATATTCTTATTTTTACACTGGTCAGAGTTGGGAACGGATAAATTTATTATCTTATAATCATTATTACTTTATCTAGTGCATTTATGAGTCTACCATAATGAAAGTTTGACTATATGCATTATTTAGTATTGCTAGAAATTTGACCCGCGCCATGCGCGAAATTAAAACTATACCAAATTTTAAATTTTATTAATTTAATTTAACTATAAATATTTCTATTTCAATTTTAAAAATCTTATTATTATATTAATGATTTACAATATTTGTTCGTTTAGTGATTTTAATTCTGAAATTTTTAAAAGTAATGATTTTAACTATCGGCTCTTATCCGCGCTATTACCTGATTCTAAATTTTATAAGTATACTTTGAATACGATTTTTCGATACATGAACTATCTTTACTCGATTCTTATCCGCTATAATTCTATCTTTTAATATATCTATTTGATATTATTAGTGCAAATTAATATATATTTAATAAGAATCAAAGTCAGTGTTACACAATTTATGTAGAAGAAAGACGAAAAGTCTTTAATTTCATTTGGATTATTTTTATTTTTATTTTTTTGCACGATAACACGTATCATCACCAGAAGCGACGAAAATGCTGATGTGTCGGAAGGAGGGAGATGGATATTCTCTTATTAAGTATAGATTAATATATATTTAATAAGAATCAAAGTCAATGTTACACAATTTATGTAGAAGAAAAAGGAAAAGTCTTTAATTTCATTTGGATTTTTTTTTTTTTTTTCAAGATGACACACGTCATTACCAGAAGCGACGAAAATGCTGACGTGTCGGAAGGAGGAAGATGAATATCTTCTTATTATAGTATAGACTAGAGGATTGTCCGCGCTACGCGCGGTTTGTTCCCATCTTTTTGTTCTTAGCTTTTTGGGGTTTCATTTTTTAATCAACATTTTCCTATTTTTTTTTTTGTAAATCGCTAACAAATGTTTGTTTATGTATGTTGTGCATTGATAATTTTAGGTTAGCTTTTTCTCTTTTAAAAAATATAGTTAAAACATATTTTATCGTAAAATAATAAAATGGTAATAAAAATAGTTTTAAAATAAATAGAACAATGAAAACCTTAAGAAATTAGCAGGGAAAACATAGATTGCGAGAAGGTGTTAAGCATACTCGACAAATTCAGCTTCAGATAATTTGAAATGTAGCTCGAATTTTCCATGTGGAAAGCCTAAACATGAAAATAAGAAACAAATGGACACAAAGTCTATAAAAAAATCCACAACCTCTTTCAATACGATATATGAATCTTTGAGTGCGATATTGGCATATTTATAGTATTGGTCATTGGTATTGCATAATAATGCATGCAGTTTGAACTTCGAAGTGACGACTATTTTTTTCTAATTTAAACTTTGGTTTTTGTTTTTGTTTTTTTGCTTGTATTCTCTGCATTTTTAAAAATAGTACATCCAGTTAATTTATTTGTTTTTTACTTTTGCTAAGTGGATTTTTTCAGTGTAGACCAGTAGCCCAAAAATAGACACTGTTGAAAGAAAATGAACACAAGTAGAAGCTATTTTAATTAAAGTTTAAAATTCAAAGGTAATCGTTAATAGCAGAAACTGATTACATAGAAGATTGTTTAAAACTTGAAGAAGAAGGTGGTGCTGGTAGTTGTTAGTAACGTGTACGCTTTGTATTTCATCTGTGTGGTCTCCTTGGGTTCAAAGGGCTGTTGTCGATAGCTAGTTTATTCTCTGTGCTCTTCCTAATCCGACGAAGAATACATTTTCCCATCAAGAAACAAACACACCACTGCACAATCATCCATTTTCGAAGTCAAGTACTTTAGTTTCCATACACGCGCAACTGAGTTCACCAAAATCGTAGCTGCTGATGCCCGACTTGAAGGTGAAGCTACAATCTCATCCACATTGCGTAACACATCTCACACCTGTTTAATCAAAGGTCACATATCAGTAAAGCCTTTATGTTGAAGCTCATTGACTGATAAGATCACTTGCTTACTTGCACCATCTA
>OVBJ01000798.1:0-20555 GCA_900406535.1 Noccaea bulbosa | reverse complement strand
CTTTGTTTTTAAATTTTTTTTTTTTTTTTTTTTTGAAAAGCAAACGACTCGGCAGAAATTAGTTTCTGAGAAATATAAAAAAGAAGAGAAAGCTAGAATATCATAAGTGTGGTTCAAAAGAAATGGATCATGGACGCACATCTGACACCACGATGTTATGTTTCTAGAAAATAGAATATGTTTCAAATAACTTATTTCGGAAAAAAGAATATAGAAACTTTACACACTCTGTTGAACGCTTCTGCAGACCAGCTCACACCGATCAAGACATTGCAGTTATTCATCCTTGCAGGTCCTGCGGTGCTTACCCTCTATTACGAACTAAACCATAACAACATCTGTTCCGGAAATGCAGATGAAGACTTCATCCTCTCTGTCGCTGCTCTGCATCTCCCAAGGGAATTCACACAAATTTAAACATGTCAGAGAGTTTTGTTATATTTTTTTGGAAAAAAGGAATATGAAAAGATAATTAAAAAGTAATGATAAATAGATACCTAAAGATGGAAGACATAACATCATGAGGACGTGCATAGGGCTTGAAGTTGGGAGCCATCTTAATGATACACCGGATCAGGACATATTTTCTCAGCTGCTCCTATGGGTACATAAAATCCACCATGAGTGCTTGTGTCACTCGCCCTGAAAGAGTTGCAGCAAAATTCATTAGGTCTTCTATATAGTGGAAGATCCGTGTCATAGGGATCTCTATATACGAAACTATTCAGAAGAAATGCTATCATTAGTCATCCAAATCAATCCAACTGCGAAAAGATAGGCAATTAGTAATACCATGAAATCAGTCTTAATGGTTTAAGTATTTTTGAAAGAGCTTCATTGGCCTCTTTTTGCTTCCTCTACTCAGCCAGACCGCATAAATTATGTCCTTACGAAATTAGTTCAGAATATTTATTTACCATTGTTTCATAGTTTTCGTTTATTTCCGGCACTTCCACCATCCTGCCACCATCCATCTGAAAGAGAAAGCATTGTAAGAATAGTTACAAATGCAGACACAAGTTTTCGAAATTTATTAATCTATGAAGTTGGAAGGGTTGATTATAGTCCTTTCAAATCTAAGATTTTGCATTTTAATTCCTAGAAAAACTGGTACTGGAAAAGGAAGTTGGAGAGTTCTTTAGAAAAACTTACAGTCGTCACATAAGTTCTTTAGAAACAACAATGAAGGATGACAACATAATAGGCAGTAACATGATTAGTAAAATGCATTATTTATTGTGTATACATTACCTTCATTGACAAAATTTAATTGGTTTCAAGCAGCATTTGTTTTTTTGTTTCCAAGATGATGGAGCTGGAAAATTTTGTGTTGCATCTGCAACAAAATCATCAAGCGGCCAAAAATTAAACAACAAAAAGTTCTAGGCGAATCATTTTGGGCCAAACTCATCTATTAAAGATGAGAATAAAATGAGTTCTCGCCGATATACTCTTTAATGCTACTATCAAAACACATCAGATCAAAAGCTAATACAGAGGCAGAAAACAGAAGATAAAGCGAACACGTCAATAAACATACCCCGAGTAGCTCGTGAAGTTGCTTTTGTAATTCAATCTGAAGCTGCAAAGCCTCCATAATACCTACCAGCAGTATAAATATGAAAGGTGCTGCACGTTTGTTAGCTTTTCCGGGAGAAACATCATAAAAGAATATTAAGATAGAAACCACTTTGTACCTAGCTTCTAATGGTTGTGGCCTATATCTAGCTGTACCATGTATATGTAGCTTATAAAAGAAACACCACCTTTATTTAGTAGACAAATCTCTGCATTAAGCACCGGGATTGAAAACTTGTATAAAAAGTGTAATACGAACCCGTAAATGGCTTTTGACATGATATATATTGTCAAGCCTTCAACTTTCGTAACCTCATGGGTCATGACACCTCTAAGCGTAGGTCCTGGATAAAAAAAAAGAAAAGAACGAAATATCTAGATGTGAGGAATCTATCTATGAGAAGCAATCAAGCAACTTAGAGATGTAAGCAAATACAAATTCAAATCAGAGACATACCAGAAGACGATTCGCGCAGTGAGAACATCGAACAATTCAGAAATCTGAAACCCAAACTCGTTGTTCTTCCTCTCAACAGCGAAAGTCATATTTTGAGCAGGAAAACTCAAAATTGGATTATATGAAGTGGCGAAATTTCTGAAGGTAGGGAGAAGACGAAAAGATTAGGAAATTAATTATAGACGTTAATTATAGAATCGAACGGGGGATGCAGTTCTGGATTGAAAGGTGAGAGAGCGTTTGTAACTGACAAAGATGGGGATGCGAGAAGTTCAGGTTCCGGCGTGAAGGTGGAGACGATGGGAAAAGGGGTGGGGCTGTAAAAATATTGGATATGGGCCTCTTAGGTTTAGTAAATGTTATAAGGTTTGGGCTTATTTGTTTTCCTGCTTCGTGATTGGCCTATTAAGATGAGGAATTTAGGTGACACGTGGCAAGCTGAGAGGAGACTCGAAAGTGCTGAGTTTGACACTCTGAGGAGCCCCAAATAGTCCCTTTTATTAGTGTAGATTTTTTATATTCAAATTTTCTCCTATAATTATACTTTGACTTAAATATAATTAAAATGGGAAAAAATATCGAGTTTATGGCAGTATACACTACGTATAGAGATATGCATAAAATCCGATCGTTTGAAATCGATTGACTAAATGTATATATAGGCTGTAACTCGTATTGGAGGAATTGTGAAATATGGCTGAATACAGTTTAATTTTTAATGTTTGTCACCAGTTAGAGTTGTTAAATTAGTTGAGGAATTGTGTTGAATTGAGAGTTGAGGAATGTGATGAAAGTTTGTGAGACCATGCAAAATACAATTGAATTTAAAATAATTAGTCTACTAGCTAGTAGACTCACCAGCTTTTTTTTTTCTTTTTCAAATGTATATTTTTTTATTTTGATGTGTAATAAATTATTATGAATCCAAATTGCTAAATTTTATATATTTTTAATAATATTTTTTTTAACATTGTATTTAGTTATTTCACAAGTATATGTTTTTATTTATTTGATAGAACACAATAGGAATAATAAATAAAATATGAATATATTATTAATTTAAAATTTAAAATATAAAGATATAGTATGGAAAATTCAGGATAAAAATGGTTATAACATGAGTATATTATTAATATCAAATTATCAAATTATTTTTATAAATACATGACAATCTTCATTTTATTCTTATTTTTGGTTTTTAATAAACTACTAATATTATAAATAAATTTTTAATATTTTTATTTTATTTTGATTAACATATAAAATAAATTATTTTGTCCTACAAATTAGTTTTTATTTTATTTTAAATTAGTTTTTATTTAATTTAATAATTTCAATTAGATAATCTATTGCTAAAAAAATTATTATAAAATTTAATTGTATTTTTATGCTTAATAAATTCCTATAAATCTAAATTCATAAATTAAATATATTATAAATAATTTATTTTATTTAACTATTATTTAATTATTTTATAAGTATAGTTTTATTTATTTGATTATCTTGGTAAATATTTTGTTATTCTGTAACACATATTTGTTAGATATTTATTCCGCATTGAACAAGATTCAGCCGTTACCATTCATATTACTAACTAATCAGCCAAATTCTGCAACTATTCATCAATTAATTCAGCCAGATTTCGTATTAGCAATATTCCTCGGTTACCATTTAGACCCATAATATCATAATATATTATATTAATTTCTTGTAACTATACAGAAAGTTCTTCTAGTCATATTAGCCAGCCCATGGGCATTCTGTTATTTGGTTCAGATAAAGATTAAGTTATTACAATTGCACGCTCTTGTATGATTGCAACTCTTGTATGATGATGGTTAAGAGACATTTTATTAGGAGTACAACATATATAAAGTACTCATACAAACGTTATCGTACATGGTGCATCTATGTGCACTAAATTCTTATTAGAAATTCAAGAAAACCTTGGGTTTCACCATTTTTTCAGATCCTTAAATGTTGCAAGGAAGCATTCGCATTTGGAATTCTAGCAACGTAGTGGTTGGAGACTTGCGCAGTTGTTTCTCTGTACTTGGGAGGGTTTTCTTCAGACAAGAGCTCTTTTATCGGTCCATATAATCTTGAACTCGGTATAGGATGCACAAAGAAAGCCGCAATCGAGATGCGCGGCTCTTTAACTCTGTTCGCCAATACCTTATGCTCCACGCTTATAAACTTGTCATTGGTTATAAGCTGCAAAAAATTAAAGAAAGATTTGTTTTTAGTTAATGGGTTTTGTAGATACTGTTTGATTCCATAAACAAGAACTTGCCTGTAGAAGATCTCCAACGTTAACGATAAGAGATCCTGGAGTAGGAGGAACTGGGACCCAACCTCCATCATGTTCAACTTCAAGTCCTCCAATGTGGTCTTGAAGAAGAATAGTGATGAAAGTTCTGTCTGTGTGCTTTCTGGCGCCGAGTGTTAGGTCTGGCTCAGGACAGTACGGATAGCAATGGCAAAGCATCAATAAACCTTTTGCGCAGTCCATATCGTTGAGGTGATTAGGATTCAGCCCTAAAGCTTCTGATGAGAGCTCTAAGATTAACTCCGCTAACTTCTTCACTTGCTTCGAGTACTCCAACATGATTTCCCTAAAACACACACACAAGTAAAGTTTTTAAAAATCCAAGAAAATCTTGAATCTTCAGAATAAATTAGTCTAAGTAAGTAAGAGAGATGGTAATTCGTACCCACAAATCTCTGGTAAGTCCTCAGCTTTTGGAACATCAGGAGCCATGAAACAACTTAAGGTATCTCTCCAGCTCGCAGCGGGAGCGTCATAAAAATCAGCGTTAGTGTTATACTTGAGCTTTTTGGCTTTGTCTCGGGTATAGAAGGCTTTCCTCACTTCTGGATCTTGCTCGTGAAACCCACGAATCCCAGCTTTTACCTTCTCCATGGTATCGAGTGGAATTCCATGGTTGATCGCCCTGAAGAACCCAAACTTCTCCATGGCGTGCTTAACCTTGGCAACCACACTCTCCCGGGTGGCCGTTGATTCGAACACGCCTCCGTCAAGATCGATTGTTGGGATCGTCACAGTCGAGGAGGGTCTCGGGTTTGATGCAGAGTCTTGTGGGTCATAGAAAATGCGAGGGATTTGTGTGATTCCAGTGTCGGCGAGACCCTTCACACCGATCTTCATCTGGTCGAATGCTTTGACCTCACTTGCACGTTCGAATGTTGCCGTCGACTCCATCTTCTTTCTTTCTTCTTTCTTCTTTCTTCTTTCTTTATTTCTGTGCGAGTCTTGAACCAGAACATAGAGATCCTCATTTATAGAGTCCAATTATATACGCTTATTACATTTTATTCACCATTTAAAATTCAGAAAAAAAAACCACAACATTAAATATTTAGGATAAATAATGCTCCCTCACGGTTTTAATTTTGATTAACTCCTTAAATTTTTTATACATGTCCTTTTCTTGCTCTCCCTTCTCACACGAATGGGTTTATGTGTTAACGATTACTAACACATGTCCTGTGGATTTTTTTTCTTCGGTGTGTTGTTGTTGTTGTTGTTGTTGTTGTCAGCAAATCTATTACGTTTATAACATAAAAAGTTTGTCTGTTGAGAGACGCATGTATCCACACTTGGACAGATACAAAGCAATGAAAAATATACACACAAACCCATAAAAAGAGTAAAAACACACTCATAAAAGAGTAAAGCAGAGATACAAACATACTTATCGTACAGAGACGTAAATAAGTCAAACATTATCAGGATGATATAGTCTAAGATCGAACCAACATATTAAATGGCCTGTATCCGAGTCACGTCACGTTTTCATATCGAAAATGAGTTACAGTTGGAATTGACGGATCATTCAAATTAAGATAGAGAGGTTCGTGAACAATTTTCTTACTCAGTTTTTTTTTTTTTTTTTTTTTAAAAAAAAAATTATAGATCAAGCCTTTTTGCTTTCCCATTTAATTTCGATTTCTTAATTGGAAAAAAACGGTAAGTAGTGATAAGTTCGATTAGGTAAAGTACTAAAGTGGGAACATAATTTGTGTGTAGTTGATTAGGTGAGAGATGGTTTATGTATCACGTTTTAGCTATTAATTAACGCTCGTTTCTTGTAAATTTGCAATCTCTATATATAATTTGTCTGTAGTTAGGTGAGATATCTCACGTTTTAGCTATTAATTAATGTTAGTTTCTTGTAAATTTGCAATCATATACACCTTCTTTTGTAGAGCCAATATTTAATTAATTTTTTAAAATTAAATTAAGAGTTTATGAAATATCACGGACAACTCACCCCAGATATCACCGTTCTCACTTTTGCTCTCCCACTAAATTTTGTTTTTTTGGGGTCAACATGTTAATCTTATGCAAGTATACTGTGTTGAAGTCCTCGGCATTAGAGTTTGACTACTGTAATAGGAGGAAGTTTAGAGAGGAAAAAATATAGAGCGACGAATTTGCCAAATCCGAGAAACAAGTTCCGAAAGTATATAAATTATAGTAATAAATTTTAAAAAATAAATCATACTTTCTTTTGAAAATACATAACATAACAATAATACTTTCTTCTAAACACAATTCATTACTCCCTCCGTTACGTTTTAATCGTCGTCCTGAGCCTAAATTTTTTGTTTCGTTTTAGTTGTCATTTTGGGTCTTCAATACAAATTTAATACAAATTTATGATAGAATCTATCCCACTCTCTTAGCTTATTAATCACCAATGTCAAATAAAACAATACATTAGATAGAGCCTAGGGTAAAACAATAAATATAGTTATTTTCTTAATCTACACAAAACAACTTAGAATGACAACTAAAAAGAAATGAAGAGAGTATTAAACTTTATAATTTGAATTTTAAAGATCCATTGTTTCGTTATTTTGAAGAGTGATATTGAATCCATTAGAAATTAATATGGACATCTGCTTGATTTTTTTATTTATATAAAAAAATATTGGGTACCCTTAATTAGGCTTACATTCTAAACTTATTTGTACATAAAATCAAATTCTCTAGTATGTCATGCCTTCTTATAAGTCTGTTTGGACAGGCTATAATTGATAATTTAGTGTTTATAAATTATAGATTAAACAGTTTATAAACAAAATCAAACAAATATTGTGATATGTAGTGTACACAAATTAATTTTAGTTATTTCCAAATGAGATATAAATAAATTTTATAATCAATATGGCCAAAATAATGTATGTGGTTCAGTATATTGTGTTGATGAGAGAGATAGTGGAGAGAGAGAAAGTAGAGAGAAATTATTTGGGCATCTAGAAAACACGCCAGAGAATCAAGAATAAAGAAAAAAAGCTTATGTTTAAAGTTGATTTAAATAAAGGGTTAAAAACTTTAGACAAATATAGGTAGGACAAAAGGACTTCTAAGTTCTAAGCCTTATTTGAGAAAGAAACTTATACGTAGCCCTATTTCGCACAACGACCTGGAATTTGCAGCTCCTCCATCTATTTGGATATCTTGCATGTATAGAGTTCATGTTGAAGTAATGGAAAGAAATACATGTCGTATTAGATGTACATGTTGATGACATGGTGTCACGTTCTCGTATAACCTTTATGTCGTATTTGTGGAGGGGAATAATAGACCACGAGGTGGCTAATCGGAGAACGGAAAAAAGTCGCAAAACAAAGGAAAGATTAGTGTGGCCAAAAAACGTTTAGGGTTTGGTCGTGAATAACAAGAACGTAACCGGAGAACCGTCACATGAGAGCAAGTGTTTCTGAAAGAAGAATTTATGTGGGAGATTCCGGAGAGAGTATGTTCCTCACCTACACATACTAACACCAATATAATATAGTAGTAGATGAATCAAGAACATAGGTTTTAGGATTAAAGGATTGATAAGAAGTAAAGTATGAGGCGGAAGAGAATTGCGTGACCCTTTCTAGTAGCGAATATCCATTTTCAAAACTACACTTCTAAGATAATTATTTTCAAAAATACAATTTTTCAGTGAGTAAAAAAATTCTAAACCCTAAAATATAAACTTCAAACCCTAAAATCTAACCTTGAACCTTTAAATCTAAAGATTCTAAACCCTAAGCCCCAAAATTTAAACTCTAATTAAGGATTAGTGAACCCAAACTTATAGATTAAAACTACGAAAAATTGTAGTTTTGAAAATTGCTATATTAAAAGTGTATTTTTGAAAATTTACACCCTAAGAAGTATATTTCTTAAAATTTCTCTTCATAATGATTAAATATCTGGTACTGTAATTTTTTTTTCTTTTTCAATTTAGATTTGAGAAATTTAAATTCACATAATAAATATAATATTTTAAAGAAAAGAAGAATTATCGGTTTAAAAAAAAAAAAAAAAAAAAGGAAACAGAAACGATGAAAAAGTAACAATTTCTCTTTCCACTCACTCAGAGAA
The DNA here is from genome assembly GCA_900406535.1 of Noccaea bulbosa. NCBI lineage: Eukaryota > Viridiplantae > Streptophyta > Magnoliopsida > Brassicales > Brassicaceae > Noccaea > Noccaea bulbosa. The sequence goes on along the minus strand of OVBJ01000798.1, from coordinate 12,111 downwards.
AATTCACAATCAAATGAAATAATGAATGTGTAAACTAGAAATAGTTCGGTGGAGCATGATTTCTTTTCTTTTTTTTTTTCCAACTAATTCTTATTTACTGTAGTAATATTGGCTCTTATGATAACTGCTCGGCAATTAACTTTCTATTGAAAGCTGAGTCTATCATGTACATTTTCAAAAATGAGAAGAAGAAATAGGCTCTATATTACAATTTACTTTTGCAATTTAATTAGAAGTGTTTTTATTTTTCAATAAGAATATTAAGTGGCCCAATAAAAATAGGGGTGAAAACCTTCTTTATATATGATTAATATTAATTAAAAATTTGTTACTGTACATAATACCTTCACTAAAGCAAAACGTTTGTTATTAAATCATGTTTAGTAAGATTACACCACACCTACCTAGATACCCAGAAGGGACCAAGTTGTTACTTTGGTAATTAATCTTCTCATTAAGACTCTAAAACCTATATAAATATCTGTATGTCGATCCTTCATATCAATAACAAGCAGCAAATACAGAGCCATTTTAGACTCTGGCACTCCTACTTAAAAAACAAAAAAACAAACAAAATTATCTGAACATGGATTTGACCTATCCATCTAGTTTTACACTTGTTCTATTTTCCATTACGCTGGTCCTGGCTCTCTTTATACGTTCCTTGAGATCCAAGAAAACAAAAGGTCAGCTTCCCCCGGGACCAAAGGGATGGCCAATCATAGGGAACTTGTTCCAAATGGTCATGAACCGGCCGACTCACGAGTGGATCCACCGTGTCATGGAAGACATGCAAACGGAGATAGCTTGCTTCCGTTTTGCCCGCGTCCACGTCGTCATCGTAACCTCAAGCGAGATTGCCCGAGAAGTGCTTAGAGAAAAAGACGAGGCTCTCGCAAACAGAGCTGAGTCATACTCGATTGATCTCATAAGCCATGGCTACAAGGGCATTAGTTTCTCTTCCTACGGTGAGGGTTGGAAGCTGTCGAAGAAAGTGATGGTCACCAAACTTATGTCTCCTACAACGTTGAACAACACCCTCGTCGGTAGAACAATGGAAGCAGATAATATAGTCACGTACATCTTCAATCTATGCCAATCAGGGTCCATGAAAAAGCCGATCAACGTGAGGGATGCCACCTTAACTTATTCCCACGCCGTAATGATGAGGATGATGTTTGGCCAGAGGCACTTTGATGAGCCGGCAGAGGACGGCGGTCTCGGGCCGAAGGAGAAAGAGCATATGGACGCAATATACCGAGCTCTTGACTGTCTTTTCGGCTTTAGCGTAGCGGATTACCTCCCTTTTCTTAGAGGATGGAACATCGAGGGAGAGGAGAAGGAAGTAACAGGAGCAATTGATATTTTGAACAAGTGCAACGACCCGATGATCCGCGAGAGAATGCATTTGTGGAGGGAGAAAGGCGGAAAAGAGACGGAGGAAGATTGGCTCGATACCGTAATCACGCTAAAAGATCACCAAGGAATGCCTTTACTCACATTTGAAGATATTAGAGCATTTTGCAAGGTTAGTAGTGATCTTCTTAAACACTTACAATAACGTTACAGGTAAAATTAGGGTTTCATCTCTTATTTATGCATGTATCATGGCATATATAGGATGTGAATGTGGCTACAATCGACAATACGATGAATAACGTGGAGTGGACGATAGCTGAGATGTTGAACCACCCAGAGATTCTTAAGAAAGCATTAAACGAATTGGACACGATAGTTGGTAAAGACAGACTTGTCCAAGAATCAGACTTGTGCAAGCTCAACTACATAAAAGCTTGTAGCAGAGAGACTTTCCGGCTTCACCCACCTAATGCGTTTTTGCCTCCTCATGGAGCCCGAGAAGATACTACTCTCGCTGGTTATTTCATCCCCAAAGGTAAAACTCATTCTTTTTTTCTTTTTTTTTTAACTCATTCTTTTATTCCGTGTTTATACAGTGGTCTTGTCTCTTGAGCCGTTTGTTTGATACAGAAAACTCAAAAACATATCACCATTTCTCACTAATATAGATATTTTTTAAAACGTTAGCAAAAAAAAANAAAAAAAAAAAAAAAAAAAAAAAAAAAAAAAAAAAAAAAAAAAAAACATATAAGAAAATACCGTGTTTTTAATTGTTGCAAAAGAATATACACCATATATTCAGAAGATTTAATTTGTATTTATGAACGATACAAACTATCTTAAGCAACCAAAAAATAAAAAACTTGTCGATCGATGCGATAAAAGAGACATTAAAAAATGCAGTCTAGAATCCTCCTGTTATGTTTACTTACTATCTTTAACCATATATTTATCTGGTTAACACGGAAAATACCAACTGTGTTTAAATAACGCGGAGGGAAAGAGAAAAGAACGATACTGTTTTTTGTAATTCAAAGAAAAAATGACGAGTAATAGAGCTGTATCTTGGATATTAAATTCTGTCAAACATTATATATAGTCGAACATTATATGACGTGGAATTTGTTTAACTGCGATAGGTAGTCAAATTCTTGTGAGCCGTCCAGGGCTTGGTCGCAACCGTAAGATGTGGGACGAGCCTGACGCGTACAAGCCAGAGCGACACCTTGATGATTACTCTAGGGACTCAATGGGTGTTAGTATGTTGGAGCCAGACATGCGGTTTGTGATATTCAGCACCGGTCGGCGTGGCTGCCCAGGTACTAAGTTTGGAGCAACTATGATCATCATGTTGTTAGCCAGGCTTCTCCAAGGGTTCGACTGGAGTCTCGCTCCGGGTGCCAGTCAAGTCGAGCTCATCGCGAATAATAGCAACTTGTTCATGGCCAAGCCTCTACTTGCATCCGCGAAACCTAGGTTGGCTCCTGGATTATATCCGCAAATCCAGGTCTAGGGTTTCAAGAGATGATTTTGGTGGCTAATCGTCAGGATCCTTGTGAAGTAAAATAAGATTTAATTTACCACCAAATTCCATATATCTATCTATCAGTTTGTCACTGTGTTTAGTGTTACTGTGTATTTGTTACATAATGCATGTGTTTGCATTTAGTATATAAGACTTAATTATTGTTAAGTCAACTAAGCAACGGAACGATATCCGTAATTATGTTGTTTTTCTTCTTTCCTAATTAAGAATGTGTTTTATTTTTAAAAAACAAGAAAAAGTCTACTGTGTGTGTTTTGTTTGAATAACAAAAAGAATATATATGCGTTAAGTTCGGAAATATATAGCCGAAAAATAAATAAATAAATAAGAACGTTACGTAGAGCAATTATCAACGAAGATACGTTGGATTAACGTTAAGCAACAAATTACAATTAACAAAGGTTTTGGAAGAGAAAAAGAAATATAATTTATTTTTTAAAAGAAATAAAAGGATAAACTATTGTCTGCTTCACTCACACCTTATCCTCGTTTGGCCAGAAGATGATGATTGGTAGGCATCTACAAAGTTTCATCTAAGAGGGTTTAATGAAACTACAAGTTGTACAAACGATATAATCTTATAGTCGGAACTAGCGATATTTTGCGAGTTGACGCAAATACAATTAAAGATTAAAAAAATTATGAGTCTTTTTGCCCGTGGATAATCTAGATGATAAAGACTCATGTGATTAGAGCTGTAAAATGGGCCGTCCGCAGTCTATTTGGCTAAACCATTTAACTTTTGGTCGATAATGGTTCGGACTATAGTGGACAATGGTCCATAAACAGACTATGCCCAATTAAACCCATGACCATATAGGCCTGCAGCGGACAGCCCAATATCATATTTTTTTATAAAAAAAAATAAGTCGAATATCGCTTGTTTTGCCTTTTTTTCCATTCATATTGTTTCAAATTGATGATATATATTGTATGAATCTTAAATCACCACAATATAACAGAAAAAGGAAAAACTATTTTTGCATGTCTCATATTCTTAGATAAAAAAATGAAAAAATTATTTTACATATTCTAAAGGAAAAAAATATTTAAATACACAATTTAAGTTTTTGTTCATCTTCTATTATTTAGATATTTCTTATCGGGTTTTTAATATTATTTTACTTATTTTTAAGAATAATCATATTTTATTTAATATTTTTTCTAATTTATTTCAAAAAATTTAAAAGATTTTCCGCGTATACGCTGGATTTTATCTAGTAATATATAAATCTTAAATTTTAAAAACACAATCACCATAATTGATGATTGAAATACTAAGAACATCTAAAGCCATGGACGACAACTCTTTATAACGGCTTGAATTTTTTTTCCAATATTCTATGATATTCATGTCTCTAAATGAAATCATATCTAATACAGGCTCTTCCAAATATGTGCATTACCACTGGTCTTTTGCGAAAAGCAAGAATAAAGTCCCTGAGACAAAACGCAAATCAGCAAACCATGATGATCGGCAAACACAAACGCAAATCAGCAAACCATGATCAGAGACAAAACGCAAATCAGCAAACACAAAATTGAGCAAATAATGAAATTAGGTTTTCTGATTTTCCCCAATTTTCACTAAACCTTGCAAAATTTCGTAATTGGGTCTGCCCGCAACCGGTTCGCCCATTTTGTCCGTGGACAAAGTTGGTCTTTTTTTTGAACAACTGATGGATTATAATAAACTTAGAACCCGGTTACAAACCAAAGAAGTCGGAAGCTCGATGCCAAGGAGTCCGAACTAGATACGAAAAGTAGAATACAAAGCATGCGAAAGATAGATAGAAGGTTAGATCCGTAGAAAATAACCGTGATCCCTTTAAAAAGGGCAAGTTCTTCCGTCTTTAAAGACGAGTGAACGATGATAGATCGTGCTGAGCGTTTGATGACTTTCTCCAAAAAGGAGGGAAGCGAGTTCGGAGATTCAGCGGCTTGAGATGTCTGAAAGTTAAAAACAAAGCCGGTGGAGCTACGTCGGGCAGTCAGAGGAGGATTGTCGCCGTAAGCGGCTACCTCTAACTCCGTGCCATGGGTCGAGAACAAAACATTGACCCAGGGAGATTCAGCGGATTGAGATGTCTGAAAGTTGAAAACAAAGCCGGTGGAGTTACGTCGGGCAGTCGGAGGAGGATTGTCACCGTAAGCGGCTACCTCTAACTCCGTGCCATGGGTCAAGAGCAGATCATTGACCCAAGGAGATTCAGCGGCTTGAGATGTTGGAAAGTTGAAGACAAAGCCGGTGGAGCTACGTCCGGCAGACGGAGGAGGATTGTGGCAGTAAGCGGCTACCTCTAACTTCGTGCCATGGGAGGAGATGAACAAATTCGGAGATACGCCGGTAAGTTGGCAATACTCCAAAACCGCATATATAAGCTCATGAAAGCCGACGATGTGGGAGATCGAATAAATGAAAGAGTTGTCGTCGGAATTACAAGCTTGGTCGGCAAAGACAGAGGCTATAGTTTCCCGGCGGGATCTCTCAGGCGGCGGTGTAGCAGATGAAAGCCGCGGCTGAGGAGGAGATCTTGTCGGAGAATGCAAAGGACGGTGGGAGGCGAAGAGAGCCAACTCAACGGAGCAGAATCCGGCGAGCCTTACCACAACAAGGGTGAGACGCGGCGGCGGATCTAGCCGAGTTAGTACGGTGGCAGCAGATCTCATCAAGAGAAGATCTGGGATGGTAGACGGAGTCGGCGGGTTAGAGAGTTTGAGAATTTGGCGGAGAAACGGAACACGGTAAAGGAGTCGGAGCTCGGCGATCCGGTGGATCTGGCGGGTCCGGCGGCTCTCGTGGATGGAGAGGTCTCGGCTGCACTGGACCGAGGAGGAGATGACGACGAGAGATAGACGGCGCTCGATCAGGTGGCTCCAGTGGAGAGGAAGGACGGATTTGGAAACCCGACCTCAAAGGCGTCACAGTAACCATCAGTTCAGTCCTCCGGAGAGAGAAGGAGGCCGTTAAAAACTCGCCGGAAACAAACAGAGAGGGAGGAGGAAAGCGTGAGCTCTTCAACATTCGACAACTTGAAGCAGAAAAAGAAACTCGTCGGAAAAATGGGTCGACGAGGGGCGAAGCAACTTCCGGCCAGTCAGGGGCGACCATTCAGAGAAGTGACTTCAGGAGAGCAAACGAACTACGGTGGACGGGGGGAGACTACGTTGCAAAACTCATTCTGGAGGTAAGAAGATGAAGTGCAGCGGCGTCCTCGATGTTCGTGCCTGGGAGAGTTTTTGCTATATTATAAACACATAAGTTACTGGACAAAGTTGGTCTTAACCCAATTAAATCACTTTGTATTCGGACTTAACCATAGACCAGTCCATCATATTGCGGACTCGCCTGCTCATAGACAGAGCGTCCAATTGACAGCTATACATGTGATGATACAAAAATAAATTAGCCATTATAAATCCCATTAAATTTATGGATGGTTTTTATTCTTCCTCTTCATATAGCACCATATGCAGGCCAAGCTAAGGTAATGAAGTACATAAGCCGGCTGATTACCGTCAATAGAAACTTCAGTATCTGATTTTTCCGGAACGCCTCAACGCCTTCTAGCTTTAGCAGTCTAATTATCGAGCACATCAGAATATTGTCCAAGCCATATTCTGCATCTTTTTCTCTGAATTAACATATACCAATTTAATTAAAAAAAAAAAGCATATACCGATCACAAAAATCTTTAGGGGAAGACATAGAGATTGTATTTTGTCAAAAAAAAAAAAGGACATAGAGATGTCCTACATGCAAAAATGTCATGAAACTGGAAGGAAAACAAAGAAGTACTAAACAAAGAGGATGCTTGCGATTTTTTTTTTATTAAATTAAATAAATAGCACGTGTAACACTTTGAAGTGTTGTATCATAAATCTGGAGAGGGCCGAGAGGCTCACCTTTTTTCATATATATGATTCCATTTGTACAAAAAAGCTATAACTTTTTATGTATTAATTATGATGATAGAGAAATTTGCTAGATGGCAAAAAAAGACATCGTATTTAGCTATGAAGAAAAAATACCAATACATCATTTTTGTATTTTTATAAATACAAATTTACCTCTTGATAATTATGTGTACCCATTCTCTTTCCTCATTTTTCTTGTTTCTTCGACCTTCCCCTCTCTCTCTCCTTGTTTTTTCCGCCTCTCTGTTTCTTTCTTTCTCTCTCTTTTTCATATTCATCTTCTTCTTTTTACTGCAAATCCGCTATTGCATCTTATCATCTTAGATGTTCTTTCACTATTGTTTTCACATATCATTTTATTGTTGCTGTTTTTCACCGCAATTGTTTTGTTCGATGTTGTATTCACAACAACGATTGTCTAAACTCCACCAATTCAAATCTTTGTTTTGTCCCATTTGTTGTTTCAATCCTTGAAATTACGGCAACTTCTCTTATGGGTTTCACAAAATAGAGTATTTTCATGTCCAATTTCTGAATAAATCTGTTTCTAATTTCCTGAAGAATTTTCAGGTGAAAGTTTTATTTGTTCATTTTCAGATCGGAAAATGGTATATCATTATTCTTAACAGTATATCATTATTCTTAACATTGTACATTGTTATTTTAACATAATATATATTTTAATAACAAGTTATCTCTGTTTGTAGGGTGTTAAACAAAATTTTAGCGTGCTAAACAAAATTGTAACATAAATAACAATTTGTGTGATATATTGTTGTTATCCGTTTAACATGTTTAATATCATGTAAATTATAAAGTTAAATATAAATATATATAAATACACATGATATAACAATTGTTAGCATGTTTTAAAAAGATGTAACTTGCTAATGTAATATATTAATACAAAAGTGTATTTGGTCGACTCATTAATCATTACATTTCTCTTCCTCATATCTTTTTTGTTCTTCTTCAAATAACTTCAAAGTTATCTACTTAATAGTTAAGTTAACATTTTAGACAAGAAATTAAAAGGTAATGTATATGTTTTTATTTGTATAATAATTGTTAACTTGATAATATAAAATATATCAAGTTACTATAACATATATAAATCTTATTTTATTAAAATCCCAAATTTTATTTGAATAATTTGAAGTTTTCTAATCCATAAAATATTTCGAATCTAATTTGGATGTTACAGAAAAATAAAGAATTTATTACAGAAAAATAGAGAGGGCAAAGCATTTATGTGAGAAAGAGGACTATTTAGTCATTTTATTACCCAAACAGTACAGTCAACTCTTCTATATAGTTAACTTTCCCTATTAGCTAAATCCGATTGTATTATTTCCCTCTTACCTCATTGTCTCATTATGATATGTATTAATGTATGTTTTAAAAAATATGTACAAAACTAAAGCTGTATTGAAAGAACTAGGTCGATACACTGTGCTGTGCCGCATGGAGAATTTTGTCTAATTTTATTTCATGTATAGATCCGTTCTGACGCTAGAGTTTTTTTTATTATGGTTTATCATTATTGTTGGTATTATAAAGTTGATGAAAATTAAAATTTATTGGTATTATAATTACGAATCTCGTTCATACCCGAACTTTACCCGCTAATATCCAATTTTTATAACTATTGATAAAGGCTGATCTTGTTCATATTTAAACTTTACCCGCTAATATCCAACTTTTATTTTACAGATAAATTTTGGATAACAATTTTTTAATACATTTACATCTATGTGATTGTATTTTTAATTATGCAAATTAAATAACCGTTTGGATTACAACTACATGATCTTATCCGTACCCAAACCTTATATACTAATTAATATCTAACTTTTATTTTACAAATAAATTCTAGGTAATAGTTTTTGATACGTGATGGACTTTTACATCTATTTGATTATATTTTTTATTATGCAAATAACCGTTTGGATTACAACTACATGATCTTGTATGTACTCAAACTTTACCTGCTAATATATAACTTTTATTTTATGGATAAAATTTGGTAATAGTTTTTGAGACCCATGACCGACCTTTACATCCATTTGACTGTATTTTTAATTATGAAAATAACTATTTGAATTATAACTATATGATCTCACCTAGACCCAAAACATTATCCGGTAATATCCAATTTTTACTTTACAGATAAACTTTGGGTAGTAGTTTTTGACACCCAATCAATTTATTCATGTAATACCCGACCATAAGTTAAATATTCCAACGCCGAAGTTTGATTTTTTGTTTCTTTTATAGATTTAATTATGAAAATAACGGTTTGAATTATAACCGTATGTTTTTGTCTGTATTGAAATCTTATCCGCTAATATCCAACCTTGATTTTAACGATAAATTTTGGGTTAAGTTTTGATATCCGTCCATCAACAATACCAAACCAGTATTACCGTGTCTCAATATGTAAGCTTTCTGTTTCTTCCTCCTTGCCTCCCTCAACCAACTTTCTTGCTTTAATTTTTCCTTCTCTTCCGCCAAATAACCAAACATTTGAGACAAATACCTGCATCATCTTCATCAGATTTCATCATCAAGTTCTTTGCAACACCAGCCGGAGACATGTTCGTTTCCTCCACCAGTCTCTTGATTTCTCCATAAAAATCATGTGACTCCATCTCCAAGTAGATCTTGGCCAAAACTTTAAACGGTTCAAACCTACAATAAGACATCTCAATTATTACTCTGTGTATCATGCCGGATCAAGCTTATCCATAAAACGGTTCACACTTCATTAAACCCTCTGTATAATTTAGCTCATTTTTAGGTACTTTAGCTCCCCATGTCAGCACTTTTCCACAGGATGCAACTTGTGCAATATGAATTCTGGCAGCTAACTCATAAACCTCAAGCTTGATTAAAGCATTTTTCTAATGCAACATATCAAACCAAAAGACATGAAATTTTTAATTGGTGAAAGAGAATTAAACACATACATTACGTTAATGGCAAAGAGGGCACTGGTCCATCTCTGTCCACTAAGTGTACTCCTCTTGGAGGTCTCCTGGTTTTGGTTTCCTCACCTCTTTGGTTTATCCTATTCTCTCCTCCGTTAAAGAAACACAAAAAATGACGAAGATGGGGACAATCGAATATCAACTCTAGACTTCTGAAAATTAGCTCCATTAAATAGAATGACTCTTTGATATCTTGTGAACTCCAATTTTGCAGCATCAGGTAGTTTCTGTAAAGCAGCATAGTCAAAGACAAATGTTATGAACCTTGAAATCTTTTGCGAACTAACAATGACAAGAACTAATTCACCCTTAAACTCTACTCATCCATCGAACACATGTCACTTAAATCCATCGCTCTCTCTTTCTCTTCACCCTTAGACTCTACTTTGCGGGGAGCATATGTACATGGTTTTAAGAGAAGTATGTTAACGACAAAGTAGCACACAGTATTGAACCACGCAATTTTTTTCGTGCTTGCTTGCATCCAAATTCTGTTCACCTCGCCAAATGCAAGCACGAGAGTCACGGATATGAGAGCAGCATAAACCAAAGCATCCGTATATGGAAACTACAACGACAAACGTACCCAACGAGAAGCAATCCTGGGAACTACTCTTCAAACCCTTGAATCCAAATTTGCAGATGAGGAGATAACATCATGAGAGTGGAGATTGATCAAAGAGTTTAAGAAGAAGTTTGATCACTTTTTATGATAAACTATGATACTAACCATTTTAAAAACACCAAAAAGAAAAGTGAAAATCAACGAAAACCCATATAACTACAGACAGGGACAATTAATCTGATTAGAACGACATCAACACAATCGAAATTAGGGAACAACCGGTAACAAAGGCAAAAGATGGATTCGATCTAAAATTGTAGGAGAAGATTGAGGTGAATCAAGAGAGAAACAAAGACGATAGAGAAACAGAGATTCGAGAACGGCGGCCATGTTAACTGAGACATTGAGCTAAGCCACCCTGAGCTTATGGTAGTATTTCATCTTTTGAGCATCTGAATCTTTCTTATCAGCTTGGAACGATTTAGCGAGAAAGAGAGAGAGCATTGGTACTAGCAGAAAGCTAGTTGTTCAGGTAATTCGGTTAATCACATATAATCTGTTGTTTCATAAGCTGTTCATAGATGCCTCTTAGTGTATGAGCATTGGTACTAGCAGCGAGCTTATTCTTTCTGCTGTAGTGTTACTAGACTCCCTTGAAACTATAAACATAGTTTTGTTGATGGATTTGATGAGACTTAAGTTGCTCGTTCGTATAGTCGTACATGTAGTTTTGTCCTGGTACATGTAGTTATTGACTGTGAACGATGGTTCTAATCCTATGAGCTACAATTGGGCCTAAGTCACTAAAGCCCAAGACGAGTAATATTCTTTCTTCTTCTTTCAATCCTATGGTTTGAAGAGAGACGTACCCGGGAAGAAGTGGGGAACTCTATAACAATCTCTCGTGTACTCTGTTCTTATCATTCTTTCTTCTTCTTTCTGCAAAACAAACGAGAGTCGTGAGAGAGAGAGAGAGAGAGAGAGTTTCACCAAAGTGAATAGAGAGAGAGTCGCTTGAGTATCGGCTTCATTGACTTCTCTATAATCTCAATCTATTTGTTTCCAGCGAATTTGAATGTTCTCTTGTTCTTCTGGAATACTTCAGTAATTTTCAGGACCAACAAATGCTAAAAACAGATTGTCATGTTGCTTTCTCTTGCAATCATTACGATCTCAGATTCTTGCACTATGTCGTGATTCGTCAATTGTTGTACTAGTCTAACATGAGAGATGTTCTGATTTTTACAGTCATATGGATTTAGATTGGTCTAATCTCAAGCTAATCATGCATAACGAAGAAGATGTTGTTACAGAGCTCTACATTCCCAGAAAATGGTAATACAACATTTTCTTCCTTTTTTGGCTCTGTTATTATTGATTTGTAATATCTCTTATAGACCTCTCAATCGACAAATTGGTTTGTGTTTGTTTGACTGATGTGGCAGCTCTGCTACAAACCGATCACATCAAGGGATCATGCCTCTGTGCAGCTCAACCTTGGTGATTTAGACGCTGATGGAATCTACACCGGTCAATTCTCCACCTTTGCTCTATGCAGTTTTGTTCGTGCAGGTTTGTGACACTCTCTTATCTCTAGACCTTAGATTCTTCTTATTTCAAAACTGTTGATTTGTGGATATAGAAATGTTGTTAGGAGATATCAGACTTGAAATATTGAGAAAACTAAAAACTTATAAAGCTTTATGAACTTGGAGGTATAAAGAACTACACTT
>OVBJ01000797.1:0-41676 GCA_900406535.1 Noccaea bulbosa | reverse complement strand
ACACTTCTTTCTGTCCATATAGACATAATCATATTATATTACCATCATGTGTTTACACAAAATTTGTAATATAACTTTTGTCAGCATGTAATATTCTATTATTGACTTTCAACCAAAATTTTTGTTGCATGCCCTGATGAGTTTACTTTCCAATACATGTGAAATTTCAATTTGGCCGATATTATGATTTTAATATATAATACTATAGAATAATTGAAAATAGATTATTAAAATATTTAAGATACAATTTGCTATGTTAAAAATATAATTAATAAAAACATTATAATATTTAATTTAATTTTTTTTTAAAAGAATATTATTATTATTATTTTTGAAAAAACTATTATTACATTAGTGAAAAACTCTATTGAGTCTCTGAGAAGGACACAATTTATAATGAGTTTCTTTCGTTTTATTTGATTAATAATATTATTTTAATATTATGTTATCGATATAGGAAAATTTATATTGCGTAACTTTTGAGTTATGAGGATTGACATGTATTTTTTTGATGTAAGGATTTTTTTGCAAAAATAATTTAGTTTGATTTTTTTCATAATTTTTTTAAAAATTCGATAATTCAATGTCATAATATAGGCAAAGGCTATATTGCGGGTGAATTTTGAGGTTTATGATTTGACTTATATGTTTTTAAAGTGAAATGTTTTTAATTATAATTATAAAACAGAGACTTATAATTATTTTAAAAACTGTAATATATAAAAAAATACAAAAATTATAATATTTTTTTAAAATATTAAAACGTTACCCGCGCGTAGCGCGGATAAAACACCTAGTCTAATAAAATAGTTTTAGGAATGATTCTACTAAATATTGAATATCTCGATTTTTAAAGCATGTATATATGAACTGTCAAATTATATTTTCTGTTTTGATGGATGGGCTTACTTAAAATAAAATTTATATGATTACAACTTTTTTTTCATAATGTTTGAAAAAAAGACAGGACAAAATTTTAATTCTTTATATGCTTTGCCTCTAATAACTTGCAGAAATTGCATCTTATCAAAACATGACTATAATTTAAGTATTCCATTTTCCTTTTTTCAAATCTAATTTAATTATATGAACCTTAATGATGGATATCTTTGGGCCTACAATGAGTTGGATAGATACTGGGTTCAATAGAACCCTTAAGAATTCTATAAGCCCGGTATAAATGTATTTTTGTTATTGAGTAAGCTGTTTTAATAATGGAACATAATAAATAAATAAAAATGCATGTGGTCTATAACATTAACTGATACTTTTGGCAGTGTCGCAAATTACAAGGCAATTGCATGTGATGTGCTTACTCGCATTTTATTTTCCTTTCCAATTTGATAGAAATAAAATATTTTTCAGTCATGATTACTTATCAAGTTCTCAAGAAAACTTGGATACTGTGACCAAAAAAATTGGCTTTGACTTTCACCATCAGCTTTTCTATGTTTTGAGTGCTTTTGACAGTTTTGGATTTTGCACTTAAAAACCAAAACAAAAACGATTTTGAACGAGCTTTTATTACAGCACGATTTTGAACTTACTTGTATTAGTGATTGTTTCATACTATATGGATGGTTTCCTTTTGTATAATCAAACTTCTTTTATTATGCAAGTCAAGCCACTTTTAAAACAACGCAAAAACAATACTCCAATAATGTAAAAAGAATAAAAGACAAAAGAGAAAGTAGTGGACAGTTCGTCGCGCCAAAAGAAAACAGCGGATGATTTGTTAGAATCTCAATGCTTTTTAAACACACCGAAACAAAGCGACACACACATTTCTTAATCTCACCGACAAATAACTAAACTGCTAGCTATAATCGATAATGATATGATAACAACCTGTTTTGGCCAACCTAATTGGTAGTATTATTACTTCGATATTGATTGATGAGACAAATAGAAAAAGAAAAAAAAAAAGTAAAAAGTCGATATTTGTTGATCATTTGGTGGCCTTTTGATTTCAATAAAAACAATAAGGGTGTAAAGTGAAATTTGAGAAACGAATTTGGATAGGACATGTAATTATTTATTTGTTGTTTTAATCCAGCGAGCGGCATTAGATTTTACTTACGATGAGTCATTAACGGCGTGATCTAATCTAACGTGGATCGCTACGTTGACAAGAGTTAGCACGTGACGCCTTCGACGCGCGTGGGAATTAAGTGGTCAACTGTAAAAAAAAAACTCGTTGCCTGGTGGTTGACTTTTACTACATACTGGTTTTCAAATGACTGATTTGTCACATTATTTCTCCTGATTTATGACCAATTAATTGCTAGTAATAGTTGTAGTTGATAGTCATTAAGAAGATCAGTTTTTCAACGATCTTCAGTAAATTAATGACTACCATTTATATTCTCTGTCAAAATTGCAGAGATGGAAGAATTACCTTGGGGAAGAGATCTACGAATTTCAAGAGAATTGAAGTTCAACTACAAACATTTATTCGTCAAACATGTATGTATGTGAATATTGGTATCTATGTGCATCATCCATGTGTTTGTTGTATACATCTACCGTTTATCCAATAAATGCATGTTATAAAGAAAGCTCTGAACAAAAAATGTAAAGAAAGGTCTGACCATTCCAGAATTTAAATTAACTTGCTGACTACAGAGAAACTAGTTAATACCAAGTTGAGTTAAATAAATAAAATGAAATCTAATTGTGGAAATTTTGGATAAAAAAAAGTAGATAAATAGTCAGATGTTTCATGTGGATTTTACGTATTTTGAGGATCTTACTTAATTTTTTTTTTAAATAATATTATTATCACTTTTTCGAAGCAGTAAAACAGTCTGTCAATGTGCAGCTAATGAAATATCAACAAAAACAATTTTTTAAAATTTAACTAAAAATTGTATTTATTGTCTCCTTCTCAGCAATACTTCTCTCCACTGAAACTGGGTTTTCTTTTTCTCTGTCCCAAAAGATTGTTTAATTTCGGCCTTTAATTTACTCTCACATTTCACATCATAAGAAAATCCCAAGAATTAATGTACTAAAGCACCTCTCCTGCATTTTCTATTTCGCTTACTATTAACCAGACCACACTAATCTCAGAAACGATGACAGATTTCCTTCTGTTCCTCTAGCCACAGTTACTTCTTTCTTCCTCTGTAATTTTTCCGAGAAAATGCAGAATTCCTCCAAAAGCTACGCCTTTTTTCTCACTTTCCTTTACCTCCTCCTTCTGCCATCACTCTCAGAATCACAGCTAACGTCAAGTGAATCAAGAACTCTATTAGAAATCCAGAAGCATCTACAATATCCACCGATTCTTCGATCATGGAGCAACTCGACCAATTTCTGCTACCTCCCTTCTTCTCCTTCCTTCAAAATCCTCTGTTTCAACGGTCACGTAACCGAATTAACCGTCACCGGAATCAGAACCGCTAAGCTTCCCGGGAATTTCTCCAGCGACTCACTCTTCACTCTTCTTACAAAACTCTCAAACTTAAAGACCTTGTCTCTCGTCTCTCTCGGCATCTCTGGTCCTCTCCCTCCGAAGATCATCAGGTTATCTTCATCTCTCCAATCTCTGAATCTCAGCTCAAATTTCATCTCTCGGACAATCCCAAAAGAGATCTCGTCGTTGAAGAACCTGAGAAGTCTTGTTCTAGCGAACAATCTGTTCAACGGAAGTGTTCCTGATCTCAGAGGATTGTCTAATCTTCAAGAGCTGGATTTAGGCGGTAACAAACTCGGCCCTGAAGTTGTTCCTTCACTCGCAAGTAACTTGATCACTGTTTCATTAAAGAACAACTCTTTTGGCTCCAAGATTCCGGAACAGATCAAGAAGCTGAACAAGCTTCAAAGCTTGGATCTTTCTTCCAACAAGCTCGTTGGGTCGATCCCAAGATTCATGCTTTCGCTTCCTTCGCTTCAGAATCTAAGTTTATCACAAAACTTGCTGAGTGGATCACTTCCAAACTCAACGTTATGCAGCTCCATCAAGCTTAGGGTTTTAGATGTTTCTCGGAATCTTCTGACTGGAAAGCTTCCATCTTGCTTCTTTTCCAAGAGGTTCCATAACCAGACAGTGGTGCTCTTTACATTCAATTGCTTGTCTGTAACCGGTTCTCCTTCTGCAAAGTATCAGCGTCCGGTTTCCTTCTGCGAAAATGAAGCAAAGCAAGCTGTTGCTGGTGTGAAGTCTGACAGTAATGATCAAGAAAAGAAAGAAGAAGAAACAGGAATCGAACTTGGACTGGTCATTGGCATCATCATCGGTGTTGTGCTCGTTTCAGCTGTTTTGGCTGGCTTGGTTTTGGTTAGGATGAGAAAATCAAGATCAAAGGAAGTGCCTTTTGAAGTAAACAACGTCGATAAGGTCTCTGTTTGCAGCAACGCCACAAGGTCCACCACATCAAAAACAGTACCAGATTCAAGTAATAAAAGGCTATATACTTTAAAATCTTGATTCAAGTTTTCACAAACCATTTAACCTAACTAGCTCAAGTCTTTCAAATGTAGGACGAGTCCCACAAACCATGAGATCCGCTGTGATTGGACTATCACCCTACCGAGTGTTCTCTTTTGAGGAACTGGAAGAAGCAACCGATAACTTTGATGAAGGGAGTCTCTGTGGAGAACAGGTAATATAAAAAAAAAACCACACTAAACATGATCATAACTTGATATGAGTCTCTGATTGATGGTTGTATATAATTACAAAACAGCTTTACAAAGGTTGTCTTAGAGAAGGCATAGCAGTGACAGTGAGGTGTATTAAGCTGAAACAGAAGAGTTCAACACAGAACCTTGCTCAACAAATGGAAGTTTTATCAAAGCTAAGGCACATGCATTTGGTCAGTGTTCTTGGACACTGCATTCTTCCTAATCAAGATCATCATCCATACGCCGGGAGCACCATTTTCATAGTCCAAGAATATATCTCTAACGGGTCTTTGAGGGATTACCTCACCGGTAATTCTTGTAAACAGAAAAAAGATCCATCTGAATTTTGGTCTCAAGAGATTTTGGTTAACACTAGTTGCTAAACATGTCCTTTTTTTTTTTTTTTTGCAGATTGCAGAAAGAAAGAGGTGTTGAAATGGCCACAGAGAATGTCGATAGCTATTGGAGTCGCTCGAGGGATACAGTTTTTGCACACTGGAGTGGCACCAGGAATCTTTGGGAATAATTTGGATATAGAGAATGGTCTGCTTGATGATACACTCACTGTTAAACTCAGTGGTTATACTATTCCTTTACCATCCAAGGTATAGAACAAACCAAAGATAACCAAGACTTAGCTTCATATTTTTAATAAGTCTCATGAAAAATATCTATCTTTCGGGGGATTTTACAGGTTGGAGCAGAGAGCCCTAGTAATGAAGATGGAGAGAAAGAAGATGTATACCAGTTTGGTGTCATACTAGTTCAGATCATCACAGGCAAAGTAATGGCATCTGCATCTTCAGAGTTGGGAAGCTTGAAGCTTCAACTAGAGAATGGTTTGAGAGACGAACCATCAGTGTTGCGTAGCTTAGCAGATCCGAGTGTCAGAGGAACGTATGCGTTCGAGTCACTGAGGACCACAGTAGAGTTCGCCATTAACTGTCTTTGTGAAGATCAGAGGAAAAGGCCATCGATAGAGGATGTTGTATGGAATCTACAGT
Source organism: Noccaea bulbosa (assembly GCA_900406535.1). Classification (NCBI taxonomy): domain Eukaryota; kingdom Viridiplantae; phylum Streptophyta; class Magnoliopsida; order Brassicales; family Brassicaceae; genus Noccaea; species Noccaea bulbosa. The sequence goes on along the minus strand of OVBJ01000797.1, from coordinate 36,043 downwards.
ACACAATTCAGGTGCAGCAAGGATGGTCAAGCAGCGGAAACCTCGGGCTTGGTGGCACATAGATGTAAAGGGGAAAATGTATTCATCATCACTGATGGAAATAGAGAAACAGCTTCATGGAAATTCCAAAAATTCCAAAATCAACATAATAATCCAAATGTAATTATTGAAGAAAGGAGAGACAGAGCTGCAAAGGCTTTGAGTCTGTTGAATGTTCTGAACAAAAGAACTGAATTGTAACACAACTCATGTATCAAAAGTACATTATGTTAGAACTTGTAATACTTGTGATACTTACTAATCTCAAGTCAAGTTTCATATTTTGGTGCAAAATCCAAATTAGCTAAGCAATGTAGTTGTCAAGGCAATGAATGGGTGACACAGGGAAAAGGCCACAAACCATTGAATATTTCAGATCGAAACGTTTTGTGATTTGAGCTCAAAGTTATATTTGGTATATAGCAAGAAAATCGTAGTACATAATACATATATACATAAAAGTGAATAATTCAGTTGGTCTGGTACAAAGTTGTTTTCAAGGATGTTGGGGTTTCATAGTACCATCAAAGCATCGAATCACTAAAAGCGTTTTGGAAACACAAAAGACATGAATGAAAAGAGAAGAAGGTTGTTGCTGAATCGTGTGACATTGAGAGTAGGGGAGAGTTACAAAGCTTACAACAAAGTACTACTAGTCAGCAGTCCAGCTTTGCTCGACAACATCGCGAACTCTTCTGTTGTACTCGCGCTTGCTTTCGCTGTACATCCTAGCAGCTTCCGAGTTTGCAGGAGAATTCGGATTAGGGTCACAGAGCAACGACTGCGAACAAAAATGAACGGAAAGAATATTAGAGAAGAAGAAGAGAGTAATATTAAAAGGTGTTGGTAGAGGTAATTTCTAGTTTATTACCTGGATGGAGGTAAGTATAGCAGCAACATCATAGATTGGACTCCACTGGTTTTGTAGAATGTCCAAGCAAATACTACCATCTGCATAAACTGCAAAACAGGTAGAGAAGAAGAAGGTTAATTTGAGCCAAAAGCTAAACAACAAACAAGTGGAAGAAAAGAGAACGATATATCTCTCTATAACTTACTATTTGGGTGGAACATCCGAGACACAAAACGAACTGTTGGTGGTTTATTTGGATAATCTTCAGAGAACTGCAGTGAGAGTTTGAAGGTACCTAACAGGAGGATCAAGCAAGAGCAATAAGAAAACTACTATAATGAAACGATTGACCCCAAGATCCCAAGACACGTGATCCTTGCCATTGCCAGATTACAAAAGTCAAAAACACAGCCTTACCTCCATCCCATGGCGTGTCGTCAGGCCTGTAAATCCACAAAACAAGAAGGTCTAAGTAAGAACAGAAACTAGCATGTTTGAGAAACCAAAGCCAGTATCTATGGTACATGTTCCGTTTACCCGAATATGACAGCATTCCAGAGCATGATATTGTTGTCTTGTGGAGCACCGCTTATTCCCGCGGGAGGGTCTTGCTGCAACCTCTTGAAATCCCTCATCAACCTCTTCCTTGCTGGAGTCGACATCCTCCTTTACACTATCACAAAAATAACCCAAAATATTCATCATTCTTAGGTCTCAAACCTCTGCGAATCTTGGAAATTCTACCAAATATGTTCAAATAAACTCAGTTTCAAAGGCTTGGGTATGCTAAATTGAGAATATGCAATATACTCGATCTGCAAAGAAAGTCTACGACCTATGACAGCTAAAGAGCTTAGAATCAACATCAAAACAAAGACTTTAAACTATAAACAGCTTAAAGTCCCATCAATTCATCAAAATAGCTAGAAGAATGACAAGAAATACAGCTCTTTTATTCATCATTCTGAGGTCTGAAAACCTCTGTAAATCCTGGAATTACTACTAAATATGTTCAAATATACTCAGTTACAACGGTTTGGGTATGATAGCGAATATGTAACAGATTCGAATCTGCAAAGGAATTCTTCGACCTATGGCATCTGAATAGCTAAGAATCAACATCAAAACTAAGACTTGAGCCTAGAAACAGCTTAAAGTCCCATCAATTCACCAAAATAGCAAGAAGAATCACAAGAACCAGCTCAAATGAAAGTAAAATCCACGGATCCAGCAAAGAAACATCGAGGAAAAAAAAGATCAGATGAAAAAGGTACCGTGGAAACAGATCTCGTTATTGAGTAAAAGCCGGCGAACAAAAAGGAAGATGCAAAGATCGCGGCGAGAAATAGGTCGTCAAGCCAACATCTGTGTCGCGGCGTATGACCGCCCGGTGATCGGAGAAGTTCCGGATTGATTCGATAATCAGGTCGGCGATTCTCGATCTCACCTTGCGATGAAAGAGAACGAAAACTTCAATGAATTTGGAAGAAACTTTTATATCTAGTCTTCTAGAAACGAGCTCCTCTCTGACATATCTGTAAAGTTAATGGATTTGCTTTGTTGCCCTTTGGACGAGCGAGTGGTTGGTTCCCTAAACCCAAAATAAACCGTTAGGGCGAACTATTACCGCTAACCGGATATAATCATTGACTTTAACCGGATACAATTGTGTTCTGTGGTTTGTGACTTTTGCTCTTCAAATCTCTCCTCTACACAACTACAATTCACAGTCAAACTTCTTCTCAAAGCCTGAGCGTTTTGGATCATACAAGCTCGTACTTGCGATTGAAATGATTTCGACATTTGCTCTTAAATTAAAAAAACAGCTAAAATAAGATTACAAGAGGCCTGGTCAACTGATGTTTTTGAGATGGCAACAGCGTAACACAAAAGATCTTAGCTTTACGATTCCACATTTGGTCAAAAAAGACCATAAAAAACATTACTTTTAGAGTCTATTCTGCTAGCTACCGAACAAAGATCAATCTTCAAGAACCCTATCAGCAAAAAAGAAGGAAAAGATAGGATGAGGTCTGCTAGATTTATGCCTACGGCCCTTAGATTCATGATCTATTCCATTCATAGTCTCCTCCGTTGTTCATACGGTTTGCGTCTTCTGGTTTGATGGAGTTTGCAAATGCATGCCAACCTATAAGGTAGGGCAAGACAAACTTGCAATACAGAAAAAAGAAAAGCGAGTTTAGTAAAGATGCCTATTCAAACGAGCACAACAAATGTAATGTTAAGATATGAGAGATTTCATTTTATGAGCTTACGTTGAAAGCAGAGACAAGAACAGCAAACTCTGCTCTTGTGACTGGTATGTAAATGCTCTCATCCACATTCAATAGCTTGTTTTGAACACCTTTTTACATAGACAAAGGTCTAAAACCGTAAGAGACCAAGTTTTTAAACCTTTTTTTTGAACAAGAATCAAGAAGAAGATTAACATTTACTTACTTAGGTTGAAGAAGTGACCAGAACCATCTGGGAGAGGCTCAACTTTCAACACTTTCCTCACTTTTCCCTCATCACTACATACATACAACAAACACACCAATCATGAGCAAGCAAATAAGATCACATCCAATCCAATATTATCACTGTAATGAATGTTTACCTCTTTCCCTTGTTAGGATCATGGAAGAATTCACAAGACTCCCTCGGGCCTAGGCTAACTAGAGTTCCAATTTCTGTAACCGACAATGAGAACACCTGCAACATAATTTTGACATCAAGAAAAAGAAAAACTGCATTTTTAACACATTTTTTCCATCAAATTCATTTAGATGATTTTGACATAATTTTATAGAAGAAAAGTGTCAATTAAGTCTTCTTCATCAGAACCAAACCTGTTTCTTGCTCCAATCGTACTGTCGCACACCAGCTGAAGGAGCAAACTGGAGCAAGAGAAAACCGTCTTTCGACAACTTGAAAGCTCCAGACTGCAAACAACAGAAATCTCTGAAGGATAAACTCAAAACTCATAATTTAATAAAATTGGAGCTCTTTGGATCTTTGAGAAAGAGACTTACGTCTAAAGCCACAAACTCTGGTGCTCTTGGCTCCACTGTTAACGCAGCTTTACCTTTGTATATCGAATGACCCACGTAAAACCTAGCTGGCAATCCTTCAGCTAAATCAAATCGAAACAAAGTAAACATTCACATACGAAATTAAGAGTACCCTTTTGAGTATCAAAGCTTCCAATTTCAAAAATTAAACAAGGCTAAAACCCTAAAGTAACCACTGAGAGAGACTGAGACGAGTTACCATTTTGTGAGGAGTATGACGGCGAAGAAGACGAGTCGCCGAACCTCTGCTTCTCGAAGTAATCCGTCTGGCGGGCCTTAACCGAGAGCTTCGCCGTCGTCGTGGGTTTCGAAGCGATTCCATTCCGTTTCATGGCGAAACCGCCGGCGACGAGTACTGAAGAGAAAGAGAGAAAGCGAGGAGGGCTAATAGAGGGATTGGGTTTGACTGCCATTGGAGGAGTAGATAAGAGTTGCGACATCGCGCCCTTTTTCTCTTTTGTTCACTCTCACTGTTGTGTCCTCTCTGCGAATTACGACGGAGGAGAAAAAGGTGCTCCCTTTACACTCTCAGAGAGGGGAGAGTGGAGACAAAGAAAGTGATAATTTTTCGTTTATTGTCTTTTACCGCTTCAGTTCTTGAGAAATTGCTAAATGGCCCCAAATTTCTTACAATTGCAAATGTAACGATTGCACACGTGTGGATAACTGGATATGTAGATGCGTCTGAACAAAAATTGCGTTTACAAAATTAAGAGATACAATTGGTTTGAAATGCGTTTACAAGAATTGCGGAAGTCTCTTTTCTCTAGCATCAAGGTAAATTAATTTTTCTGTTTTTGTTAGTTCCTAAATTTTAAACTATGATCTCGAAACAAAATCATATGACACTGGTGATACATGATCTCGAAAGAAAATATTACCAGAGACCACACATACACCAATTGAGATATTTGTACTGCATCATGAGGATAGTGATATAAGTGATAGTGTTCATTTCATTATAATTTTGGCGTGAACAGCGACAAAAACCTAATGACACCGATAAAATCAATGCCAAGTTGCTCTTTTTTTTGTAGCGACAGACAACACATGAGACAAGGCAAGAGAGGGAATTAAAAACATGGTGGGAAAACTGTTTATTGAACTAAGGTATTTTGCTTTTCTCATTATTCCGCAGAAAACGGGAGTTGAATCCTAATAAATAAGAAATAATAATCCGAAACTGCGCATTACATCATTCTTAATAACAAAACACCATTCATAGAAAAAACACTCCCTTTTGCTTTCTTTCTTTCTCCTCTCCTTCTCTCTTGTTTTTTTTTCTTGAACAACAAGCAAAAAACAGAGCAGAAGCTTTGTAGGAAGGGGACAAAATGGTAGTTTTCATCAGCAGGCTTTACCCAGTTTGCAGCCAAGTGCTCCTGCGTCCTTGGTGAGTTTACGGACCATTGTTCCCGGTTTAGGTCGAATGGAAAACTTGTTTGGGATCGGGTTTTTTGGTTTAGGGCTCCACGCATTTGGTTTTCCTGATTCCACAAAATAAGCTCCATTGATGAAGTAATCTCCTTCTGATTGCCAGTTCCAAGATTTCCAACCAGCGTAAGGCGTGTACTCTCTCTTTGTGATCTGCTTGGCTTGCTCGTTAGGTGGAGCAATGAAACGGTTGCCTTGACTAATGATTGTTGGGTTCATGTTTCCACCGATCGCATACATTTCCCAATGCGTGTAGTCATTGTTCACCACGTGGATCAGTCCGAATCTGCAACGAGGCATCCTCTGTTCCAATCTCTTACCAAAGTGGTTAAACGCAACCGTTATCTGCATTTTCTTGTCGATCACGTGTTTGTCATTCGCCCCAAAAAGCATCACCTGTTCTCTCACAACCAAATTCAAAGAAAGGCTTAAAAAGGAAACTAATGTAGTGGTTGAAAATTACGTCATTACAAAGTAACTTTTTTTTTCTTTTACCTCTCGGTGGTCAGTGAAATGACTGTTGGAAATAGTGACTGCGGTGGAGCCGTCAATGGCATCGATCATACCATCTGCACATCTGGTCATCGAAACATGGTCGATCCAAACATTCGTTGCTCCAAACAAACTTATTCCATCACCATCGCTTTTTGTTCTCAGCCCTATGTGTTGCTCAGAGTCTCTGATCAAACCTCCGTTCCCAGGAATAATGTGCTTCACATAGATATTATGTATGATCACATTGTTCACGTACTGCAGCGTCAGTCCAGCGCCTTGCATGATGTAAACCCTCGCTCCTCTTCCATCGATCGTTTTATCGCTCGTTATCATCAGTTCTTGTTGCAGTTTTATGATCATGCATCTTGCGAATATGATCCAAAGCGGTCCGTTTCTGGTCACCGCGTGCCTTAACGTTCCTGGTTTAGGGTTGACAAGATCGTCATCGGACGCGTCGTTGACTACGTAGATCGGTCCATCTTTTCCTCCTGTGGTTCTCCTGCCGAATCCGAGCACACAATCCGCTAGCTTCTTCCGGTTTTTCTCCCAGTTGCGGTCGCATCGCCAGCATTTGTCTATTGGGTTATAAGCTACGCATTTGTCGCTGTGTTTTTGTATTTTCCGACCACTTCTTCTCACCTGTGAAAGCTCTCTCCTTGTCCCGTTGATTGATTCCGTGGCGTCGACGGCCCTGTTAAGAAGAACCATATTATTTTATTGTATTTAGTTACTTGTTTTAGAAGTTAGGTTAAAACGTGACCTAAGAGAAGTTTAAACAAGAAAACTCACAAAGAGACATGGTGATTCAAGTGGTTGGTGACGTTAAGTGGATTAGGATCGTAAGATGCCATAGTTTGTTTCAACGCATCTTCTCGACGCTGCGTCCAGTAGTCGTCGAAGACATCAACATTTGCTCTACTCTGTGGAGCCCATGTCGCTAAGAACGACAATAAGAAGACAAATACGTAGCCCCCAAGATTCATAAAGGCTGCCATTTGCAAATGCGGCGATAAAAGCCGCTGGGATTTATTATTCCGGCAAGACCCTCAAGCGGAGTTTGTAGTTTTCAGATCGGTCTGCCGGAATAATTATTGGAGATTTTGATTCACTGATTCCTTTTATATATAACAAGGAGCTGGAGAGAGGAGAGAGGGAGATGAAAGGGTTAATGGAGGATTACGAATCAACAGAGATTATATTTGACCATTGATTGAACTCTATTTAGTCATTTCTCCTAAAACCCAATTTTAGTTTTGGATGCCTTTGTTTTATCCTTCTTTTGTGGGATATTTTCAGTTATTTTGCCTCTACCAAAAATTATTTTAGTGAGATAATAGAAGACCTTTAAACTTGAGATGACTATTTTTTGTTTTTATTTTTACTAACCATACAAAAGATAAGTTTACATCGTATATCACTACAAGTCTACAATGTGTTCCAAAATATTTAAAACAATCAGCGAAAGATGACTATGACATTTTTTAGGAGCGTTCAATTTGTGTTTCAATCATGTCTTTTGTAAAACTTAATAGAAGACTTAATTTTGGTTTGCTTGTTTATAGAAAAAAATCACAAAAAAAAAACATAAAGAAGTTAAATTTGGATTCGGTTGATCGATTCAGATGAGAAGAATTTGGTGTATCTGAATTTTATAGTCTTATTTAAGAAAAATAAAATTACAGTCTGAATTTGGTGTATCCACAGTCTAATCTTGTGATTTGATTCGTTAACGAAAAACGCTTTTTAACGTAATTTCACAGTAGGTGTGGACCGTGTGGTGCAGACTCAAAAGCCCAATGAGCCGAATCAGCTCGTGTCAAACATCTGTAAGAGTTTGGCCCATATAAGTTATTTCGGGAAGCCCTTGTTCTTGCCATCCAAGTAATTAAAGTTGTCTCTTGCAGTCAGAAGCTAATTAATGGCGGGACTCTCTGTTCCCCAACAGAATTTGAAAAAAAAAAAAAAACAGAACAAGAAATGCAAATTGATTATCTTGTTTTTTCAAACTGTGATCTCCAAAAAAGTTGGCACAACAACTTGATAAAATGCCATACATCTCTGTGAATACGGTCCAATAATCAATAATACAGATCTAAATTCACCAACTTATATAAACATTTTTAAAGCAATAAATAATTTCTTGACCCTTTATGATATAAATCTACGGATCGTTATGAACAGAGCACTGTGAGTCTATGATCACACACTCCACCAGCAAAAGAAACATCATTAATGATTCTTCTCCTAACCATTTCAAGAAAGACAATAATTACCTAAAAAGGCTTTAAATGTGCAGTCTCGTTTTCCAGAGAAACAAGATTCAGAGCTGACAAAAGAAGAAAACGAAGCATGAAAGAAGAAAGATTCAAGACGAAGAACCTGTGCATCGTCGTTTTATCTCTCTTCTTCTTCTTCCTCTGTTCCACGTCGGATTTGCTCCTCCCACGTTCACCGCTCGCGATTCTCGCCGGCGGGAGATGGGATTTTCTGCAGCCGAGTATAGGCATATCCGCGATGCACATGCAACTCCTCCACAACAACAAAGTCGTCATCTTTGACCGTACGGACTATGGCCCTTCGAATCTCCTTCTCCCTCCTCAACAATGCCTAAACGCCACCGTTTTCGACTGCTCTGCCCACTCTCTCCTTTACGACGTCGCTTCCAACACCTTTCGCCCACTTACTCTCCGATACGACACGTGGTGCTCCTCCGGCTCTTTAAACGCCTCCGGCTCTTTGATCCAGACCGGCGGTTACGGCATCGGCGAACGAGCTGTACGGATATTCACACCTTGCGAAGGAGGCGTTTTGTGCGATTGGGTCGAGAACAGAGCGTATCTTTCCTCTCGCCGGTGGTATTCCACCAATCAGATTCTCCCCGACGGCCGGATTATCATCGTCGGCGGGAGAAGAGCCTTCTCCTACGAGTTTTACCCCAAGCGTCCAGGAAAATCCGTCTTCAGTCTCAGATTCTTGGCGGAAACGAGAGATCGGAATGAAGAAAACAATCTTTATCCGTTTCTTCATCTTCTCCCCGACGGAAATCTATTCATATTCGCCAATCGAAGATCGATTTTGTTCGATTTCGTCAGACACCGAATCGTCAAGGAGTTTCCGGAGATGCCTGGCGGCGATAAGCGGAATTACCCCAGCACTGGCTCCTCCGTGCTCCTCCCTCTCTTTCTCACCGGGGAAAATAACCGATCGGCAACGGCGGAAGTTATGTTATGCGGCGGTGCTCCGCCTGGAGCATTTCTGAAGGCGGCGAGGACGATCCCTAAAATCTTCGTCGGAGCGTCTCGCACGTGTGGGAGACTGAAAGTGACCGACCCGAATCCGAAATGGGCCATGGAGCAGATGCCATCGCCACGTGTCATGCCTGATATGCTGTTGTTACCAAACGGCAACGTATTGATCATTAACGGTGCGGCGAATGGAACCGCTGGTTGGGAAGACGCCGCAAACGCTGTTCTAAACCCGATTTTATACTTACCTGACGAGGTCGATCCGACCCGGAGATTCGAAATTCTTGCCCCGACTCTAATCCCTAGAATGTACCATTCTGCTTCTCTCCTTCTTTCCGACGGTAGAGTCTTAGTCGGAGGAAGCAATCCTCACCGGAATTACAATTTCACGGCGAGGCCGTACCCGACGGAGCTGAGTCTCGAGGCTTACCTCCCACGCTATCTCGATCCACAGTATGCGCGCGTGAGACCGTCGATTCTCACTGTGGAGCTTGCCGGAAATATGCTCTACGGGAAAGGTTTTTCTATTACGTTCGTGATTCCGGCGTACGGGATGTTCGAAGGAAGAGTATCGGTGCGGCTCGTGCCACCGTCGTTCAGCACGCACTCGACGGCGATGAACCAGAGGTTGTTGGTCCTGCGTGTGAGGCGCGTGGCTCAGTTATCTGTTTTCGCGTACAAAGCTGACGTGGACGGACCAACTAACTCGTACGTGGCACCGCCTGGGTATTATATGATGTTTGTGGTTCACCGTGGAATTCCGAGTGAGGCTGTTTGGGTCAAAGTTTGACACAGTGTGGACTCTGTTTTGAAAAATAGATTGATCAGTTTTTTTTATTTTTCGAAGAATGTAGTAAAACAATTTGTTTGCTGTAAATTTCTCAATTGAGAAAGTAAGAGTTAATAATAATGGAAACTGGGAGATTTTTGTTAAGAGTAAAAAACTAGACATTTGCAGATTTTAAAATATTTATTTTTGGTGAAAATGTTAAGGAGGAGATTTGGATATTCATAAAAAAAAAAAAAAAGGAAAGTGGTTAAAATTAGAACCGGACTTTTAAGGTTTCTGTCTGAGATTATTACTTAAGTATATAACAAGCCTCGATGGCCTCTTTATCAATGGTGAGATCGCAATTTGAGGCAACACAATGTCGAAGAACTTTCATGGTTTGAGTTTGAGTAAGGAATTGTTACCTCAATATGTCGTAGAGCTTATTCTCAAAAAACTTCCCGTAAAATCTCTCGTTAGATTCAAACCAGTATCGACGTAATGGGGATCCACAGTCAGATCAGAATACATCCAAGAAAGACAATTATGGTGAAGATAATGGTGGCGTGAACGTAGAATCACTTAGCACGTCGGTTTTCAAACCATCAGTTTCAGTTAAGTTCTCTACTCGTAGTTACCTTGTTTGCTCGAGTACTTGTGACGGTTTGATATGTTTCTAAAGTTATTACAATGCGGGCATTGTAGTCAATCCCGCGACTAGATGGCATCGAAGTTTTTTTACAGATCTTCGATATAAGAATTAGCTTTTCTTGGATTCGGCAAAGACAAATTCAGTAGCAAATACAAGCTGGTTTGGTTATATAACTGTGCGGGATTAGGTCTAGAAAAGGCGTCTACATTTGAAGTTTTCGATTTTAGCACTAACGACGGAGTTTGGGAGTATGTCACTCCTTACCGGATCAATACTTCCCATGATCATGTGTATGTCGATGGACTGCTCTCATTGGTTCACCGATTGTAAAGAAACCAAAGTCATGTTAGCTTTTGATGAGTGAGTGGTTTTACGATCCATATAATCTTTTGAATTTACTTCACTTGTAACTGATGAGTGAAAGGTTTTAGGATCCATAATCTTTTGGTAGTTCAAGTTCAGGCTTATATCATAACAGGTACATAATCCACATCTCTTTAAAACAACTCAAAAGTTTAGCCAATATTGAATTGTTGAGATATCAAATGCCTATATATTTTCCAAGCATTTTTTATCAATTCCTCGTAGCCAAATTTAAGCTCGTATATAGATAGAAAAATGTTAATGCGGCTTTTCATAAGAAGATGAAGATCAAGAAAACGTGAAGTAAATACAGTATTGGTTCATAACAATGTAATACTATGGTTAATATATTGTCCAATAATCTGTTCTATTACTAGAAATCGAAAATCTATCAGAATTAGATTCCATACACTTGACACAGAGAGTAAAAATAACAGTTGCAGATCTCAATACTAACCGGGCTCGATCGATCAGTCTTTATTGAAGCTATATATGATTGTTTTGAACAAATATTGTTATCACAATTCACAAAAGGTTACACAGTAGAACATTAATGAAGTTTCCATCGCAAAACATAATAATTTGGGCTCAGAATATCATATTTAGTATTTATTGACCCCGCCCATAAATGTAACAGTGACGGGTCTTCATCCTACACATAAGTCCTTTCTTTTAGCATCGACGGATTAGTGTGATCAGATAAAAAAATATTATTTGACGTCCAAAAGATGAGTGCACTATAACAAGACTGTAATTTATCACTGCTTTCAGAACTTTATATGTATCACGATTTCTTGTCTATCCATATATATATCGATAACATGGATTTAGCATAGTACTCTTGTTTCCTTTTTGGAGAATTCTCCATCTTTTTCAGAGTTATACATTACTGTGATCGACAATTACACACGCAAGAGCATCTGCTATCACGTCAGAGCTTTAAGATTTTGTTGAATTTTCATTTATATAGTATTTGATATAACTGTCAAGTGTCAACCAGAAAACTTTAGACTGAAACTGGGAAATTCTCACGAAAATTGGTTGTAAGAGGACAAATGAATGAGTTTGATGAACGCATTAAACAATAACACATGCGACGCATGAAAGTTATTCTATACAGAAAACCAAAGGTAATTGAATCATGTGACATAATAACAAAGAACATAACTCTTAACCACAAATCATATTTATCTGTAGCACATTACACGAATTATAATATACCTAAAAAGTGGAAATTATTAGTTATTGAACATACGTAATGAAAAGAAGGTTAATAAATGTGATCACTTGTGACACCAACTACATATTTACTCAACCTTATACGTCACACTGAAGAGGACGTGACTGTACAAACTTGCGAGTACACTCTTCAGCTCTCTATTTGTAGAAACTATTATTTGTTTTCTTTCTCTAAATTTTGTTATATGTAATAAAATCAAATTGTCTTCGCCTAAAGATACATCATTTTTATTTTTCTTGTGTCTTCTTTTCTTGTTTGTCAAGAAGACACATCATGTAGTCACCGTGAAACTCGTCTTTTATTTCTAGTAACAATAAGAATAATAGATCTAGTTTTAAAATTGCAGGAAAAATTTGTGAACACAATGACCACAAATTGCGAAAAGTCTAATGATTCAAAATGATATAACCAAAGTAGCTTTTTTTTCTTACATACCCGAAAGAAGAAGAAAGAAAATACGGCTTATTCAAACATTTATTACAACAAGTTTAATATATATAACTTCCAAAAGGGAAAAAGACACTACACATAGTCCAGAAAAGAAAAGATAGATGATATAATCCATGGCATTAATCAGATAGGAAACCGAGTTTATTTATACAGAAATATAACCACACAAACTATAAAATAATATTAAAACCCTAATAGCTAACAACGACGACTAATCATACTCAAATCATAAAAACAACGTAATTAGTAGTAAATCATGGGACGATCTTAGTGATGTCGTTATTACCGGACAAATCAACATTGTTAAGATTGTTGATCTTTTCGTTGTCGTTGTCTTCAAGGTTAATGTTGTTCTTCTTGGAGAAATGAAGTTTGTTGTTGTGCATCCAAACCTTAAGGACTCTTCTCTTCACTCCAATCTCTTCACAAAACCTTTGCACAACACAATCTTCTTGCCTTTGTATCTTCCACCCAACGTTCTCAGCAAAACTCAGCATCTTCTCCTTCTGTTCCGGCGTGAACTTTGTCCTAAACCTCTTCTTCTGGTTATATGGCGGGTGCGGTAGCGGTCTAGACGCTGTGGTTACTCCGTCTTCCTCCATAAAGTCCTCGGACTCCGAGTTATGCATGTACCGGTAGTTAGAAACTCCGATTGGCATGATCATTTGGTGAGGCATGGCTGATCTGATATTATGGTGGTTGAGCATGAGTTTTCGCGGTGGAGGCGGTTGGTGGAAAGAGGAAATGGCGGTGGCGGTGGTTTCGCCTTCGACTTCTTTTCTGTGGAAGTTTCTGTGGCAATTGCAAGCTGAGCAAGTGAGAGCTTCAATGGAACCATCTTCACCACTTGGCATAAACTCTCCACAGCCATCAGTAGCATTGCCTCCCATAGCTGCTGCATGGTTCTTGAGACACTCCTTGTACTTTATCATAGGCTTCTTGATGATGGCGTTGTAACCCACATGATGAGGATCTTGATGATGATCATGACTGTTGCCATGACCATTACCATGTAACGGCATTTGTGGTGGTTGAGTAGTAGTGTTGCTGTTGATGTTGTGAGTTGAAGGAGCAGAATTAGCAGCATGGTGATCATGATGGTGATGGATCATGTGACCATGACCACCACCACCAACAAATGTAGTGCTTAAAGGGATGGGCATATCATGATCTTGATCTTGACTCGCAATCTCCATCTTTTTAATTGGGTCTTCAACAATATAATAACCTTTCTTTTGTTGCAAATTGTTTCTTGGTTTGGGGACACTGAGGCTAGCTAAGGAGAAAACAAGAGAGTTGGAGAAGAATAATTAATTAATAACTACGACCAAAATGGTTATTTAAAATATTAGTGGATACTTTCTTGATAGAAACCAGAAGGATTTTTCATGGAAAATGTCCGTTTTGCAGAAGAAAAAAAAACTCACGGAAACCATTATAAATGATTTTACTGAAAAAGAACCAAAAGTTTAGAAAATCCCAAAATTAAAGGACAAAACGGAAGAATACCCTAAAAAGGGAAATTAAGGGGAAAAAAACTCTTATTGCAAGCCTGCTCAATAAAAAGCTGACAAACGCACTTCAAAAGAAGTCTTCTACTTCAATTTAAGTGAGATTAATGGCTATCAATAAAAGAAAACAATAAATGGGTCATAAAAACGACTGTTCTTTTGGATTGTCAATCTCTTTTTCTCCCCAAATTTAGATGAGAGATTAAATATAGAGAGGGAGAGAAAAGTTAAGACTGACTATGGAAGAAAATCGAACTGAATTGTTGATGAACTGAATTAGAAGTTTAGAACACATACCCTCACAACCAAAAGTTCAGAACTTTGATGAAGATAGTCAGCATCAACCAAATCGAAAACCTTGAGAGAGACAGAGAGGACTATAGATTTAGGGTTTTCTAATGAAAGACTTTGAAGGAATAGTGGAGACAAAGATATGCATTTGGGTTTTGGATGTGAAGGGCAATGTCTTAAACTAAGAGTATTAGTAGTGAAAGCCTAAAGACTAAAGCAAGAGAGAGAAAAACAAACTAGATATTTTTAAGATTTCACACCCTCTCTCTCTCTGCTCTCGAACAGTTATTCACTATGTCAGTTTTAATTTGTTAGAATATTTATTTTTATCACACAAATAAAGATAATAAATGAAATTACTTGAAAACATATGGTTTCTCTAAAAAACTGTTTTACTGGTAAGCGCCTATGTCATTAATTAGATGTATAACCTAGCTATAATTATCGTTTTATGAATAATGATAAAGAATTAAAATACCCAAAACTGATAGTATTAGTCTATCTATTAGAGAAGGGGAGAAACGAAGAAAACTAAAGGTCATGGGTGATTGCTTTGCTTGCACTATCAGACATCAAATTTACACAATTTTTTAGAGAGATTAAATGTGTCAGAGAGTGGTGGGGAGAGTACTGAAGCAGTGAGACAAGCATAAAAGTAGTAAATCAAATAAGTTAAATTTCATAAAATAATCGTTGCTGATTAAAAAATATTTTGAATTAATAACTAACAAATAAAATAAAATGTGATAGGAAGTGAAAACAGTAAATTTAATGCTTGAGTTTTAGAATAAATTATAGTACTCCAAAACTTCGTAGTTAGTCTAGTTACTCGTTGTTTCAGTAAAATATAGTATTCGTTAATTGGAATTTTGTGGTGATTATATAATACATTATTAACTTACACTTTGTATTTACAGACCCAAAATCACATATATTCTTCTTCTNTTTTTTTTTTTTTTTTTTTTTTTTTTTTTTTTTGGTTTTATTCTTCGTTGAACATTTAAATTGAACTCTCTTACTTTCGACTCTCGAGGTTGTCATGTCATGCATGTGAGTTATATAATTAACCAGAAGTTACTATTAAGTTTGTGGCCCTACAATATATTTCGCGTAGTTATTATAGAAGTGCATAAAATACACAAATATATACCACGAAACATATTTTGTATTTAGTAATGTATACTACATTGAAAGAAAAATATGTAGGATCGTATACTACATTTGATAAGTTTTTTTATTGGGTAAGTCGCGAGCCGAAATCCATACGTTTTCCGTTAGAACAAAAAACTTTCCCAAGCAAGATTCAAACTTCGATTTACAGAGTTTCTCTTTTTTCAGAGGCCAGCAATATAATGATCAGTAAAATTAAATAATTTTTTTCAAAATATATATTATACATAAGTTCATTTTATCAAAATAGACGATATATGATGCGTCACACGAAATTCGAGACTATGATGAACTATTCAAATCCACACCACCATATATTGAACCATTGTAAACTATTTATTTGATTAGTTCACATCACAAACGAGATATTAGTGTTTCTCCTAATCTGTAAATATGTTTCTGTAATCTTTTATATACTCTGGAGTTTACAATCATTTGTCCAACCACTGAAACAAATAGATGTGTAGTAGCAGTAGCCATATAAAAAGCAAACACGTGCAGTGTATTTATTTACTACTACTGTAATTATAATTATATACCCTCATAATTTTGGTATTGTAAAATAGGAAGCATGGGCAAAAGAGCGAAAGTTAAGTGTTCGTTTGTCTGAAAATAGGAAGTCGTGGTGAAATGAAGAATCTTGCTTAACATTCCAGACTTACTGCTCTTAGCAGTAGTAATCATGTAATACAATTTGAAATTACATTCGTTTAGCCAACCCATTTTTTTATATATAATGGCGTGAATCACTTTGTTCTTTATATAACCTTTATTCTTTACTACATCAGATCACAAATTTGAGATTCTTTATCTCTTACTGTTTCTGGTTTTAATTTTGGTGTCACTTCTTCAGGTAANCCCCTTTATTTTTTTTTTTTTTTTTTTTGTTCGAATAGTAAACTCCATATTATTCTGACCAAAAACTTGGGACAACTTACACAGTTTCACTATATATTGGGGGAAAAAAAATGTTTTGATGCATTTTTCATATATCTCTTTTTTTTTGCTAAAGTATTTTTCATATTCCTAGTGTATTTATTCAAGTAACAAAATAAAAAGGGTCCACAAGAATAAATGACGTTAGGTCGATGGTCCAAAATTGTTCACAAATTTCAAGATGTTCGTATTTACTCGTTCTACTTTTATATTACGACACTTTAATTTTTGTATATATCTCTAAGTTCTATATTCATCGCTGCTTACATATATATATATTCTTTTAATTGTATTTATAGGCCTACAAAGATTTATTCCTTCACAAGACGGTTCAAGTTGAATTCAAACCCTTTCCTATTTTTTTTTTATTGGTGAGTTGTGTGGGAGACGAATGTCTCCCAGCTTTATTTATAACATAGAAACCAACTAAACAAGGCAAATATTTCTCGGACACTCATATCGAGTGTATGCTAGCAGGAGCTAGCGGTAAATATTACATCATCTTGTAGAATCGAGTGTATGCTAGCAGGAGCTAGCGGTAAATTATGCAAACCCTTTCCTATTTGTTAAAACTTAAAAGCAAGTTACAATATAAAACTAAATCGTAATCCTGTTATTTTGTAAGTGACAAGCGTGCAAATGCAATCCGTTTATTTCTTTTTTAAGATGGAACCATGAATTTTGGGTCAACCAAAGCTTGCATCCTTCAAAAATAATCATAACTTCTTTTAAGATGCCAACTTTCTTCTAACAATCTTTATCACGAAAATTCAAATTAATTGGTTATAAGATCTTGTATGTATAATTAAGGCTTTCAATCATTTTATGCTTTACTAATCAAAATAATGATTCAAGTCACAATCACCCTTGACATATATGATGAATTCATTTTGGGGTTGGTTAGAATAAATTTATGATAGCAACATCATTAATTAGCTATATTTCTATGAGATAAAAAGGCATTGATTATGTCTCTTAGTTTCTAACTACTAGATTTTATACGTTCATTGCATATGAAACGAAGAAAAAGGATAACTCCACCACAATTATAGGTATTTATTATCATTCTTTGTAAAATAGGATTTTGATTAGTATATGCTATTGATCATAGTTCATCTATATGGTTCTGCAATTTTCTTTGTAAGTGTCATCATTATACATACCGGAACAAGCATTTAACTTAAAAGCAACAGGAAAAATGAATCTTAAATTTCACATTTTATTCATAGTCTTCCTTATTTTTTGCATGTGTACTGTCCTTGCTTTTCTCACACACCATTTCGATTAATCTCAAAGTTTAGGATCCATTTTTGTCTATCTATGACGATATTTCATATGATTATTCACTTTATAAGAAAATTTTCCCCAATCGACCTCTGAATTTAATTACACGACTTCTCCAATAAGATAAAAATATGTCAAATTTGTACCACCCTATCGTTTTAAATTTAGTAACCTTGCTTTGAATCTTGACATTCCCTGCTTTTTTCCCTTCCAAACCTATAGTGAAATAAAAAAAGCTAGAAAAAATATGCCTTAATTTCATGATCTCCAATACATACAGATACAAATATTCGTTTTTTTTTTTACATATGTATTCAGTGCACATATAATAGCATGTTATCAATACATATACAAATTTATAAGCGCCTACATTTAATTATGTATACTAGAAACAGTGCAACAGACGAACTGGGGACCAATTCATGGACCAGCACATAGCCCATTTGCTGTAATTAATTGTTGGAAAATGGTTTGTGTTCATGGTGTATCATGTATATAGTTGAGGAAAACTGGTTATTTTTCATTTTCACGGTAACAGTATTTATTATTTAGTTATATTATTTTGTTGTTATTTATCATATCCTTTGTACTTTGTTTCATTTTTAAAACATCAAAAGAGCACAATACGAAATCAATACACAGCAATAAGACAAATTTACATAAAGAAAAAAAAAAAAAACATTCTGAGAATTGTTGCCGGTTAATGTTTTTCTTAAAAGAAAAACTTCCCAACAAAGCAAATGCACGAGTTCTGGATTTTTTTAGCACTATTATGGGTTTACGTGCAATCAGTTTACTGACATCTGAATTCTCTTCATTCATATATTATTATTTATATGTTTGATTCACTTTTTGTGTTGGAAAATAAATATTCTCAAGGTACAGTTATATGGCAGATGGACGTAGCGTGTAAGAAAATACAAACCCGTACCTTATATATATAACATATATATATATATATATAATTTTCTAAACTAAATTGGATAAAGCTGAAACACTATACAGTATAACAATCGAAGAAACAATTATATTATTTTCTGACTATACTGCCACGACATATCCATCACTCACCTTACTAGGAATTTTTTATTTACAACATGATAGAGTACAAATTCATAAACATCCCTCTTTAATTCGAGTCGAAACATAAAATAACAATGCTAAGTTGCTAACCCTAAAGGGCCTATACATTTCGCGCAGGCCCATTTTGAAAATCAACACAAGACTGCCTCTAAACGACGCAGCTTTAGATGAGTATTTACTAGCCCTGGGCATTCGGTTTCCGGTTCGGATTCGGATCGGTTTTTTCGGGTTTTGGATATTTCGGTTTTAGAGTTGTAGAACCCGTTCGGTTTTTTCATTTTCGGTTCGGGTTCGGTTCGGTTCCGCCCGGGTTCGGATCGGTTTCGGGTTGGTTTCAGATATTTAAAAATTGGCTAAAAAATTTCAAAAAATAAAATAATTTAAATAAAATTGAATTAAATTTTCAAAATAATTGAATTTAACGAAATTATTAAAAAATTAGGATATTTCGAATATTTTGATTATTTTACTCTAAATATAACTAATATATTCAGTTTAAATAATAGTTTTTACATATTTTGGTTATTTTAAATCTAAATATAACTAATTATTTTGTATATAATTATATTTCGGTTATCCATTCGATTTTCGGTTCGGGTTCGGTTTTGGTTTTTCGGATTTAGAAAATTAAAAACCATTCGGTTTTTTGTGTCAGTTTGGGTTCGGATCGGTTCGGGTTTTTTGGCTCGGTTCGGTTCGGATTTTTCGGTTCGGTTTTTATGCCCAGGACCAGTATCTACATAAGATTTAGGAAGATGAAAAATCAAAGAGGAAAAGGCAATCTTCAATGACTGGTTAGAAGAAAAATAAAAGGTTGTGGGATACAAAGAGAACCTTTGAGCCAACAACAAGTTTTAAAATTCAACAGAGAAATCGAATTTTTGTTGTTGTCCAATACAAACAGATTATTAAGACAATCCAAGAAATCTAGTAGCCGAGAAGAAGCCTCGACTCCATCTTGTGCCACTGTTTCGACCATCTGCAATCAGACAACGACTGTTTAGTGTTAAGAGATCTGATACAAATTTGCCAATGTTATTAACCTGAAACCAACATTTTCTAAGATGATGCTCCCGAAAAATATGATCTTACGCAACATTTATTCATGCTAAATGAATCTATCCTTTCGTTCAAGTGTTCTTTTCATCAACACTTTAGTCGTCGTCACGCCAGAACTACGACAGATGATAAATCTTTCAACAATCTTTGATCAGATTGAACACAGATTAATTAACTTAAGCTTGTGTTAACTATGCCAAATCTTAAAGACAGCCAATGGAAAACAAAATAGGATCACTTTGCAAACACATTTCACAATGTTTCCAGATTCAAACGAGTTAAACAACAACAAATGAAATCAATATTTTTTTTTGTGGCTTCTCTTCAATATTCAACAAACATAGCAGAAAATTCATGTTTTGCTAGGGAATATTAAGCGCAAAGATCAATTTAATAGTATAATTCAAACTATTTCAGATAAAGCCTATCGACAATTCCGATCAAACGAAGAAAACAACACAAAACTAGTCCTCAAGATGAATCAGTAATCAGGGATTTTTACCTGATTTTGAAGAAGATCGATGCTCTTCAGTGAGACGGAGCAGGCTGATTCTGGTGTTGGTGAGATGATTTGGAAGGGAGCGAAGCTTTGCTGTAGATCTGCTCACCGACGAGGTACACGCAGAAGGCGGCAACGCCGATTCCAAGCCCAGGAAGAGCGTGTCTCATTTGGTTCGAAAGCATCGGATGCTTCCTCCATTCATCTCTTCGCCGGAAAAATTCGCCGGTGGTACCCAAAGGCTTCGCCATTTTCTCCGGTATTCGATTGATCTCTCTGCGTCAGTATGTTTTTTTTTTTTTTTTTTTACTTTTTATTCTCTTCTCTCTTATTTCGAATCATGGGCTTCTTCAATGTATGGGCCTTACCTATAGCTAATATCTGGAAGATCTTCATAGTTTTGAAAATCATCTATTATTTCCTGATTCGAACATAAAAAAACCAGTTCTACAGTAACTTTCGTATCAAATTTGAGCAATAAAATCAGTTCTACAGTATTCAATATCAATACACAATTAGGAGCAATAAAAAAATCAGTTCTACAGTAACTTTCGTATCAAATTTGAGTACTCTTACATGATTACATCTTATCATTGCTTATTTGCTATCATATTCAATTTTAAAATTTAACTATTGTAACTTTCCTTCATTAAAATGTAAAAAAGAACGAATTAGACTATGCTGACTTTTCTGAACAATGATGACACTGAGAAGTGAGAAGAGTTCTTGGCACTTATTTTTTTCGTCTTCTACGGTAACCTTTCTTACTTCCTTGGCTTAGCACATCCACTGAACAACGAAAATCCTCTCTTTCGACTTCTTCGTGATCGCACAGAAGTCCCTTTGATCTATAATCAAGTAATCAAAAACGTCAAAAAAATGAATAGAGAAAAAAAAGTAACAACATTTCCTCCATGAACTCACCTTGCTTCTTCTTGGAGACTTTTGTGCGTTCCAACAGAAAAGCAGACTGCAAACTCCTCTCCCTGATCCTGATTCATATCCTCTACACAAAACCAAACAATAACATTAGTTTGTTATGAAGATCTGTTTCTGTTTTTTCTTTTATAAATCATATACTATGACTTACAGATTGTCTTTGTTGTTTGTGAAGTTACTATCATGAAGCAAACTCGGGGAAACAGGACAGTGCTCCATTCTTTTACCATTCTGATTCTCCTGAAACCCACCCATCTCACAAATCTTCAAAACTTTAACTCCACTGTTTAGTCCAGAAGAAACAGCAGAGCCAATGATGGGTTGGTGATGATGGAGATTAGTGTCTTCTTGAGGTAAAACTTGATTCCGTTCAGGTTTTAACCGTCCTTGTGAACCAGGAGTCCTCTGTAACCACTCAGTCTCTAATCTCTGTTCTTGGATGATCGATTGTATCCTACTCATTGGAATCTCATGCCCACTTTCAGTATCTGAACTACTACTTGTCACTGCTGCTGCTGTTTGTCTCGTCTGATTGGAGTTGAGTAACTCAGTTTCAGACAAGAGGATTATCCTGACCTCTACGTTTCGCCGTAGCACCATCTCAATCGAGTTTGTGATACTGCTTAAAAACCTCTCAGCTCTCAGTTTGACCTCTCTTTCTCCAAATGCAATATAAGCAATTAGAATACCTTGCAAACAGGAAGTTACTAGTAAGTCAAATGCTTGGAAAATTCCTTCAAATCAAGAGTGGTTAAGAGAAGATTACCTTCAACCTCGCTGATAGATAATAGCTTCCCATGAGAGTAGAGCAGCTGCTTCAATGTCTTTGAGTGGCATCTATCTATACACTTTGTCCATATATCATACAGTTTCTCTGAGTTTCTACAAGCAAGCGTCATGGTGCTTGCAGTTGCATCGTCATGCGAGGAAACTGAAGCGCCATTCTCTAAAACTTCGCTGGACGAGGAAGACGATTTCACGGCATTTCCGCCTTTCCTCATGGAAGTTGGGGATGGTGAGTTACTACATAGAAGGCCTGATCTCTGTTTATAAGCAATAACTTCTCTTGAAATGCTTGACTGGTTTTCTTCGGTTGCTCTAGAGCTCTGCCTTCTACTGCTACCGGTATGCGTGGTTCCGGGAGAAGACATCAAACCAAGCTGTAGCAAGGTAGCTATGAACCATGTTGAACGATCAGTACTAACTCTAAGCTGCTTCTCAGCCTCAGAAAGAATCTTCAGAGCATGCTTCAGCCTCTCCATATCCGCTTCACTCACTAAAATTTGTATAAAACCATTCTTAGAGCAAGAGAAGCTAAATAAGAGATCTGTGCATTTGTATACTTTGCAGTTCCATTCAAGATTATTAAGAACTAACGACTTTGAAGTTCGAGAAACTCACAGTTCCGTCCATCAAGGAAGGCGTCGCTGTATTTGTCGTCCAAGGCCTTGTATGCTCCAGCAATGATGTCCATGATAAGACTTGCCAGTTGAGACATCATGGCTATTGGGTCAGCTCCTAAGTCAAGCAACTCTCTAGCTTTCTTCACGGTCTCCGCCGTGTCAGACGACAACGCTAGTTCCAAGAGTTCAAGCAACTTTTCATCTGAAACAACACCCACCTGCATTCACATTTACATTACCGATTTGGTCTAATGTTATCCAATGCAAAAGGGGGAATAAAACATTAGATCAAACACCAAAACTTACTAGCTCATTTACAAGATCGACGGTGATTCGTTTTCCCATCAAACTCAGCTGATCCAACATGGTTTCAGCATCTTTAAGCGAGCCATCAGCATTCAAAGCAATCAGGTTCAACGCCTGCGATTCCACACCGAGGTTTTCATCTGACGCAATTTTCTTTAGCCTCAAAACAATGTCACCGTCTCTGAGTTTGTTGAAGAGATACTTCTGGCACCTTGACTGAATAGTCCGAGGAACGTTGCCAAGATCAGTCGTTACACATATGAAGACGACTTTCTGCGGAGGGTTCTCAAGAAACTTGAGCAAAGAGAGCCATGTCCTAGACGGTAACAAATGACACTCATCTATCACAAAAACCTTGAACCTCGGCCAACTCTGTGGAACTAACGTCAACAGTTTTTTCAAAAGGTACTTAACTTTCTCAGCTCCATTCTTCTTGGAAGCATCAAGTTCCAGCAAATCTCTACTCTTCCCCAACATGAAGTCACTGCACTCTTTGCAATACCCACAAGGTTTCATTTCTTCAGTCGCCACATCACAATTCAAGGCGGCCGAGAAAATCCTCGCGGTAGATGTCTTCCCTATTCCTCTAGGACCTTGAAAAAGATAAACATGAGCAATTTTTCCCTTTTTCACAGCGTTCATTAGCGACTGAACAACTATACTCTGTCCAATCACTTCATCAAAGAACATTGGCTTGTACTTCTTGCTCAAGCTTTGCATATTTTCCGGTGTACTTCCTTCTTCTTCTTCTTCCTCTTCTCCTAAACCACCCTGACTCCTACAACTAGTAGACCATCTCCTCCCGTCTAATCTACTCTGAGCCTCTAAATCAATCTCACCAAAATCAGTTGAAAGCTCATCATCAACATCATCATCACTACACTCAATCCCTATAGATGACCCTCCTCCTCTACCATCACCACCATATTTAAGCAGAGGTAAAACACCTAACGCACTTCTTGAAGCAAGTTTCTGTTTATTGTACCTCCCAGAGGAATGTCTATGCCTACGATACACCGATTGACTCCCGCATAAAATGCTACTCCCGGTCTTCCTAAGAGTATCCGAAAACGAAGGCGAGCAACAGCTTCTACATCCACCTCTATGTTTCATGTTCCTTTTGGTCCGATAAAAAGGAATCCCACAGCCTTGTCTCCCTGTAAAATCCATGTTATCATCATCCTCATCAGCATCATCATCATCATCACCATCATTATCCCAAGATCCAACGGTGCTGGGATTACGAATAGCGTACATGTTGTACGAGCTAGTCGACAATGCAGGTGTGCTGTTACAAGTATGAGAAGAGCCCTCTCTCTTACTAGTAGCTCTCAAGAGCTTAGAAGAGCAAGAGCGTGACCAGTTCTTGTTCTTGAGCTTCAAAAGCAAAGGAGATGTCACTTTAGTGATCGAGTTGTTTAAATCCTCTGTTTCGTCAGATAACTCGGCGAGGGCTGGTTGATGATGGTGTCGAGACAACAACTCCAGTCGCTTACTCTTCTTCTTCTTGCTAAAGCTCCTCTTCCTGATCTTTGCAAATCCCGGCGACGCTAGATTCGTGTCTCTGCATCTGAAATTCATCGAAGCCGATAACGAATCTCCGCCGTTCCTTGCATCACTCACATCATCATCATCATCGTTGACACTACTTTGGATCCACGAAGCTCCATTCTCACCCTCACTCTTCTCGCTTGAAGTTTTCTGAGTCTTCCAATTGCACAAGAACACCTTCTTCTCCTTCCCGTTCCCGAAGCCTCGACCACTCTCCGCTCTATTCGGAAACTGCGATGAATCCAGCTGATTGTTACTGAGAATCTCGGCGGCCTTGCTCGGCGGAGGCTCCACCGTCTCCGCGACGGATCTCGAAGAAGTGAGAGGGGATTTCCAAGAGGAAGTGGTTCCCGGATCGCGTAAACCCTTTGCGACTTTCCTGATTTGAGTAAGCTCCTTCTTCAGATGCAATTTGCTCGGATCCGAAATCCTTAGACCCGACATTTTTAATTTCCGGCGACTCTTCGACTTCTCCCTCCACTTGGCCTCAAGTTTTCAGACGCATTTCGATCGGAATCTCCAAAACGACGAGGAAAGCTAAAGATACTGCAGGAAATTTACTCTCCTTTCTTCTCCGCCGGTGTAGCAAAGTTTTCACGCCGGGAATTTCAACGGTGTTACCGAAAATTTGAAACAAGAAGACGAGGAAAAACTCTCCTGAGAGAAACTGAAGCTATGGTATGGCCTATGAGAGCGAAAGCGAGGATGAGAGAGATGGAGATAGAGATTGTTAATAAATTCAAAAAAAATCACGGTGATGATGAATGAAGATGTACTTTTTCAAAAAAAAAACAAAAATTGATAATTTGAAAATAATTAATTTAGGACACGAAAAGAAATGTGAAAAAGTGAAAACTGGGTCGGAAGGAGCGGTGACGCTCGGGATTCTCCTTTTCTGGGGGGCTCTTTGTCTTGTCAGATCCCTTGCTCACTCCGTTCACGCTTCTTCTCTGTCTTTCTTCTGTTTTGTTGACTCCTGCACCATTATATATATATATATCCATATTATTGCTATTTTTTGTTTATCTGATCAACTGAAATCTTACATAATCTTATTAATTTCTCTTGATCTTATTTTTCTTTTAATATTTTGTTTGATTCTGAGATAACGAAAACTTTCCTTCTATATGTTTTCTTTTCCCTTAAAACATCACATATTCCTTCTATATATATTTTGTTTTAAATCCTTGAGATATCACATTTATTAAAAAATTGTGTGCTTAGACTTTATATTTTTGTCAAATTGTTATAACAAAAACAAATTTTAACAAAGAAAAAGGTACAAACTACCAAGCATTATATTTAAGTAGTGTCGTAGTAATCGAAAATATCTTTAAGTAGTGTCGTAGTTTCTTTAAAATCGAAAATAATATAATAGTACATCGCATTGAACGTGGTCATTTCTGTTTTTTCTTGACCAAATATTATCTCATTTTGTCAACAACGATTACAGATTTCTGACATTTATAATGTGAGACCAATTATTCATTTTATATTACAAATGTTGTGATTCTACGAAACATAAATCATTTCAGCCTGATCGTAAAAGCACATAGTTTCTAATATTTTTAGTTACAAAATAAAATATAGACATTTTTTTGTTCTTGACAACGTGGTCTTTTCTGATCTACAAATATTGCTAATTTTTATCTCACCTCTTAGCCGTTTTATTGTTTTGTCCGTTTGAAATGTCGAACAAATGATGCTATTATTCTCTATGACCACGTTAATATAGACACAATATGTATTGTAGATGCATATGAGCAAGCTCTTGTCTGCTTACAAACTGAGCAAGCTCTTGTCTGCTTATAGTTTGTGTTCTTATAATAATGCATCATATACAGTCAGTCATTCATATATGCAAAAACAAATTAACGGCGAAAAAAATGCACATGCCACTATCTTGTCTGTTTTCCCTCATGGCCCTCAAATTTGTTTAGTGGTCTTCTAAACTAATTAGTAAACGTAGTCCCTATCTTATTTCGGATAATATAACATGTAGTGTAGACAACATTATTCAATACCCAGGGAGGAATTAAGACAATCGACAAATTAATGTGGTCCGATAGATCACAGTAAGNGGGGGGTTTTCTTTTTTTTTTTTTTTTTTTTTTTTTTTTCCATTGGCCCTTATCTTCTTTTTTTCTCATTTCCAGTACCTGTTTTTGTTTTTTTTTTGCATATTCTTCATCAATTTTGACTTCTTATTCTTTTTCTTTTTATAGTTTTTTCTTCTTCCATAATTTTTTTTTTTTTTAATATTTTTTCTTGTAGTAAGAGCAAATTGGTTTAGTCGAAGTTAAGTTGAGATCTTATATGATTTTTTTTTTAAATTAGTGTTTTGATGCTAAAGTTAGTGATTTTGTTCACTTGTTAAGAATTTGCTAAAATATTAAATAGATGATATAAATATATTTATTTTAATTATTGAATTTATCATATTATTCATATATGTTGCTGAATTTTCTGGATTTCTAATTTTAATATTTATCTTATAATTTATTTATAAAAAATTAATTAAACAATTATAATAAATAAATAAAATTAAAATTATTTATGTTGAAATTGAACGAGAGAACTTAATTCTCTAAAATAATTAGCAAATAATAGTATTGATTACAAATAACGTTACTTCCCCTTTATGAAGAACTTCCCGTTTATGAAGAACAACGGAGACTTACAAAAAAAAGATAAAGATTGGGCCTATTATCCAAGAAATGGGCCTAAGCAACTTTCAAAACCCAACTTAATTCACTTATATATAGCTTAAACTTTTTTTTTGAGGAAAAATCTTCCGAAACAAAAAAGCGCGCCAGAGTCGAGAGAACGCTATATATGTCTCGAGAGATCACTGCATCTCTTGCCGCCATAGCTTCAAAAGCTCTAACGCTCACTCAGTTAAACCAAATCCATGCGCAGCTCATCGTCTTCAACTCCCTCCATCGACAAAACTACTGGGCTTCGCGTCTCATCAGCTCCTGCACGCGCCTCCGTGCGCCGCCTTTCTACGCGCGGCTCGTTTTTAGTTCAGTGACATTCCCCAATGTCTTCGTCGTCAATTTGATGTATAGATACTTTTTGCAGATGAATTTGGCGAATGCTGCTCTTCGTCTCTACGAACAAAGGTCGCGTTTCGGGATTATGCCTGACGCTTTTTCTTTCCCTGTGGTGATCAAATCGGCTGGAAAATTCGGGGTATTGTTTCACGCTCTTGTAGAGAAATTTGGAGTTTTTAGGGACCCGTATGTACGGAATGTGATGATGGATATGTACGCGAAGCATGAGTCAGTGGAGAGTGCGCGCAAAGTGTTCGATCAAATTACTCACAGAATTTGTTCTGATTGGAATGTGATGATTTCTGGGTATTGGAAATGGGGGAACAAGGAGGAAGCTTGTAAGTTGTTTGATACGATGCCACGGAATAAAACTGATGTGGTTTCTTGGACTGTTATGATTACTGGTTTTGCGAAGCTTAAGGATTTGGAAAATGCAAGGAGGTATTTTGATCGGATGCCGGAGAAGAGCGTAGTTTCTTGGAACGCTATGCTTTCAGGTTATGCGCAGAATGGGTTTACAGAGGAAGCTCTGAGACTGTTTAGCGATATGATGAGACTTGGAGCTAGGCCAAATGAGAGCACATGGGTCACTGTTATTTCCGCGTGTTCTTCCCGTGCTGATCTTTCCCTCGCTCATTCACTAGTGAGACTGATTGATGAGCAGAGAGTCCGTTTGAGTAGCTTTGGGAAGACGGCATTGCTTGATATGCATGCTAAGTGCAGAGATATTCCATCTGCCAGGAGAATTTTCAACGAGTTAGGTACGCAGAGGAATCTTGTTTCTTGGAACGCTATGATCTCGGGGTATACTAGAATTGGTGATATGTGTTTAGCGAGGCAGCTTTTTGATACAATGCCTGAACGGAACGTTGTTTCCTGGAACACGATGATATCCGGGTTTGCGCATAACGGACAACCTGCAACAGCCATTGAGTTTCTCCGAGAGATGATTGATTCTGGAGCTGCAAAACCGGATGAAGTAACAATGATTAGTGCTCTTTCAGCTTGTGGACACATGGGTGATCTAGAATTGGGTGATTGGGTTGTAAATTACATTGACAAGAACCAAATCAAGCTTAATGCTTCAGGATACAGGTCTTTGGTCTTCATGTATGCAAGGTGTGGAAACCTGAGGGAAGCAAAACGAGTGTTTGACGAAATGAAGGAAAGGGATGTTGTCTCTTACAACACACTACTCTCGGCTTTTGCAGCTAATGGAGATGGGGCTGAAACACTGAAGTTATTCTCAAAGATGAAAAGGGAAGGCATTGAGCCAGACCATGTGACTTATACTAGTGTCTTGACGGCTTGCAACCGTGCAGGATTACTCGAAGAAGGCCAGAGAATATTCGAATCAATAAGAAATCCTTCAGTAGATCAGTATGCTTGTATGGATGATTTGTTGGGCTGAGTTGGTACGCCAGTGGATGCACGCTTTTCATTGCCTTACTTCGGTGAGTTTTATCTATGTTTGATTCAATAGAAAAGTTAAAACCTTTTTCCTTAAAACATCTGCTAGAATCTTAAACACAAAGCATTGAAACCAAAATTCAAACTATTTAACTTACTAAAATTCCACACTTGCAATGCAAGAATACTTTTTTCCTTAAAACATCTACTGGTTAGGTCCCACTTTTGGACTTTTGTTCTTTAGTTGTTTCTTCTCCCGTATGAACACCGTGTGAGAATAGAAAAACCTTAGGTAAAAGTAATACCAAGAGGTTTCTATGTGATTTCTTGGGTCTTTCTTTATTATTTCCTACATGTGAGTGCATTCCATGTCAAAAGTTTACGTGTTGAGGTTCACTTATTCACTTGTTTTTGCTCCGAAGCTCGACACTTTCTTTGGTTCGACGAGTGTATATAATCTGAATCCTAGGTAACGAGGCCACAATAGAAACCCAACATTTGCAGAAAAGAAAATTTCTCACCCCAAAAAAAAAGAAAAAACAAAATCTGTTCTTCTCTATTTCTAAAGTCCCCTCGCTCAACTTTATTAATTTTCTGTTTAAAAATTTCTTTTTATGGATCCCAGACTTCAACAAGCTGCTGAATCTGGAAACATTGATGAGCTGTATGGTCTTATTGACGAGAATCCATACATACTTGAGAACATCGATGCTGTGCCGTTTGTCAACACTCCCCTACACGTTGCTGCAGCTTCCGGGAACCTACAATTTGCAATGGAGATGCTGCATCTTAAACCCTCTTTTGCCAGAAAGCTGAACACAAGCGGTTACAGTCCATTGCATGTCGCTGTGGACAAGAATCAAAATGACTTTGTCTCCTGGATGCTCTGGCTTGGTCAGGGGCTTGCTCGCATTAAAGGGAGAAATGGCATCACGCCGTTCCTTTTCCTAGTGTTAAGAGGAAACGCGGATCTTGTGGCAGAGTGCCTCCTATCTTCCCCTGAATGTATCAAAGATGTGAGCGTGGATGGCTATTCTGCTCTGCACCAAGCTGTGATAAGTGATAAATTTGAAGTTCTCCAAGTCCTCACTGGTTGGATCCAGAGAATGAGCCAAAGAAAAGCGAACTCCATCGAGATCAGTTTTCTGAATAAAATGGATGTCAGCTACAACACGGCCTTGCACCTTGCAGCATATAAGAATGATCGTCAGGTGTGCTTTATTTTCTTAAATTCTTTTTTTTCCTTATACATCTCTTCCAAGTGGAGTTGATGGGGTTCCATATCAATACTAAGGGACAATGATATGAGTGAAATATGATCGTTATAAATTAAGTTTCGTTTCAATATGAGTTTCCTAATAGAATCATCTATTTTGCGTAGGCAGTAAGACTGTTACTGGAATGTCGGTTGCTGGAGCGGAACCAAGTAAATGGTGCAGGTTTAACATTCCTTGATATTTTAAGAACCAAACAGAGCGCTCAAGGTAGAGATTTGGATTTGGAACAAGTTGTTGTAAAAACCCGGTGTAAAGAGGCGGCTTCTGTGCCAAAATTCAAGGCAAGGTCTGATTTTTTGAAAACACCAATCACTTTCTGGACATACTGCTCCACGAGCATGAGACGCCTAAGGTCTAACACTTCAGATGAAGCTCGTGGAGGCTTCCTGATTGTATGCACTTTGATAATAACAGCCACTTATCAAACTGCACTCCAGCCTCCCGGAGGTGTACACCAATCCGAGGAAGCGAATGCAGGTTCCGTGGTGATGAAACCGACATTCTTCATCCTTCTTTGGCTTTCCAACACCGTAGGCTTCTGCTGCGCTATATTCTACACATTTTGTCTCATACCACTTGGGAGTTTGTTTGCAACATGGTTCTTTTGGATAGGGACATCTCTGTGCATTTCTTATGCTCTAGCGATGGCGGTAATCTCTCCACACCCACTGGTGTTTCTCTCCGTCACCTTCGCCTTCTTCCTGCTTTTTGCTCTCTATCTCTTGCTGGAAGTTTTCGTAGACCACTGGCGGAAGCATCGGACTGTGAGACCTAAGCCCCGATTGAGCTGGTTTTGGAAGGTTTGACAACATTACTATGGGGAGAAGGAGAGAGAGGGGAAACTTCATCCTTGTTTTGGTTACCAACACCGTAGGTGATGAAGCAAACTATTCTTTGAACTCGATCCAATTTTTGTTAATTTGGCTTTCAAACATGTGTATATGCAATTGTCTGAAAAACGTGGAAATATAGAGAGTTTGGAGAAAACATGAAGCTGCTTAGAGGGAAAAGGTTATAAACATGAAACATTAGTTTAATCTGCGACTCATGTAATTAACTAAATTATATAGGTCAACCCCAGGAGATCCAATAAACAATGCAATAAGGTTATTAAAATGAGAAGAAAAAAAACAATCATTCTAGAATACAATATTGGAAGACACTTGTTGGGATAAGCAAATAAAATTACTGTGAAACTTGAAACCGAAGAGTGCGAGAGAGATTTCGAGAGCGTGAGAGGAGTGAGTTAATTCTGAATTTCGGATACAAAAATGAAAAATCTAAAGATTAAAAAAAAAAAAAAAGAAAAGCAAACGATTAATTCTTGGTGCTGAAAAGCACAGAAAGCCTCATTGGTTAGTATGGCGGTGGAGCTCTGGCGGTGGGGGCCCAAAGAACATCAGGGCCACCCATGTGGCAGCTGTACATAGACTCTCCACCGCCTCCAGAAACCGGCGGCGATTGGCCTTCCTCTTCCTTGGACTCCACCGAAGCCGCGGGTAACCGGTGATAAGAAGGGTTGTTAAAACTGGCGGCGACGACGTAAACGGTCCCGGCGGAAATGAGTGGACCGGCGACGAATCCACCGATGATCTGACCCTGAGGTCCGGCGAGCGAGACGGTGAAGAAATTGGAGAGGGGAGGAGGGAGGAAAGCGGCGGAGACGGAGAGGAGATCGAACTTTCCGTGGAAAGTGATGGTGGAGCCAGGAGCTGCCGGGGAAGGCTGACGCAAGGTGACGTTAGCGACGGAGCCGGAGCCGGAGAGGACGCAGACGCCGATGGATTTTCTGCGGCAGAAGCGGTTGATGGCTTCGACGACGTCGTTTCCGGATGGAACTTGGAGGATGTAAGGGCTCATGATAGAAGAAGGCTCCTGAGTGAGCAAGACAGGTGGTTTGGGTTTGTTTTTGGAACCTGGAGGTCTGCCACGTGGACGCCGGACGGATGAGTCCATGGAGGCGGCGGCGGAGGAGGAGAGAGGTTGTTGGTGAGGGAGCTTTGACAACATATCGTTTTACCTTGAGGATTTTTGATGGTAAAATGATAAAGTTAAAAAGAGAGAAGAAGATACAGAGTTTTGTATGATGGGTGTAGAAAAGAAAAGTCGTAATCTTTTCGGGAAGTGGTATTGTTTAATTATAAAATGACAAAAGAGTTTCGCTTTTCTTTTTTTCTTTTTTTTTTTTGTCTCTAAAATTATGCTAAAAGAAGACTAGTATAGGAGAATGAAATGAGAGGATAGGGAAGAAGGAAGAGATGTGTATGAAAGTAAGAGACTATAGGACCCACTCTGTTTACTAGACACAATAAAGATGTGAGCGTGATGGATGATAAATTTTGAAGTTTTCAAGTCCTGACCAGACGGATTGGTACAGAGAATGAGCCAAAGAAACGCTCTTTCAAAAAATTTCTGTCAAAACCAACCTCTCTCTCTCTCTATGGTTCCAAGACTACTAACATGTTGCAGAAACCGGAAGCGTCAATGACTTCTTCAAGCTCTGATTGATGAGAATTATTACATTCTAGAGTTTTCTGGGAACGTAATGTTCCTATGAGGTTAATTGGATCAGTGCGTTTCAAGGAGCCAAGTAACCAACATTTATAAAATTGGGATACCAGAAGAAGAAACTAGTTGATGTAGACTAGAGAGAGTGCTTAAAAGACAGAATTATCTCAGAAACACAAGACAGACAAATAATTAGTACGTCCCGTAGCATCTTGACATTAACAACAACAAAAAATAAGAAAAAAGGACATTTAAGACTACACAATCAAAAGCCTTTTGCTTCTTCTTCTCACATCTAAACCCTTGTTCTGCCTTTTTGGTTCATCTGTGAAAACTCTTTCTCCTCTTTCACAGTCCCTAAACTGTTATTATCATCACTTGTTCAAGCTTTGAGTTTCTTGTTGTTGCTGCAAGTCGGGCACTTGTAATGTTTGATGCTCTCAGCCTTTGCAGGTGTGATCTTCACGCACTTCCCATGGAACCATTTCTCACAAGCATCGCAACATATCCAGAACTCATCTCCTCCATAATTGTCTCCACACGCACCACAGACAGCACCTTGTTCGTCATCTTCCTCCTCGTCTCCGCTCTCATCTTCTTCTCTTTGTGGTATAGGCACCTTTAACGCCTTAGTGTGAGATTCAGAATGACGAGGCTGGATGAGAAATCACAAAGATAAGAACCTAACAGAGATAGAAAAACTGTGATGAAAACAGAAAACAGAGGCTTCACCTTTCCACTGCTAGATTTGCTTTTGCTACTGTTGTGGATTGCAGTCTGATCCTTGGATTGCTTTGCATTTCCAGTTATAACCTCGAAAATGGTTGGGAGATCATTTATCATCTGGAACAGCCTCTTCCTGAGACACATTAACAAGCTCAGAGGCAAGACAACTATATAAACTGTTTTACTGTGCAATATCAGAAAACAAACACTCTTCTTTGACTGTACAACAAACTTGTATCGAAGAGTAAAAAATAGAGGCACTTTAGGTTCAGTAAATCTCAATACAACTGATTCAGCTTGGTATGATTCACAACTTGCGGGTTCAATTACTCTATTATGTTGAAGTAAAAGATAGAAAATGATTTATCACTCCTTTAGAGATTTTTTTAATTGAGTTTAAAAGTGTACCAGAGATTGTTACTAGCACACCAACAACAACTACAATGCTAGAACATTCCAGCTACCATAATGGTCAATGCAGCTTTTTACCAAACATGTGGACAAGAACATACGAACAGTGAGCAGAGAAGGAATCTTACCTCTCGTTTTTACCAAATCCGAAACGTGCACCAAAGTAGAATGCGACGGAGATGAGCCATGAATCACTGTGAACTGAAACCAAAGAGATCCAGTCTTTCTCCACCATTCCGTCCCTTGCAAAGTTGATGCCTAAAGCCGGTTCAGGAAGCTCCGGAGGGACCTCCTCCACAGGAAGATTAACCTCCCATGTCTCATTTGGAAGTCCATAGAGGCACAAGTTTTCCTTCCCTGCATA
Organism: Noccaea bulbosa; assembly: GCA_900406535.1. Classification (NCBI taxonomy): domain Eukaryota; kingdom Viridiplantae; phylum Streptophyta; class Magnoliopsida; order Brassicales; family Brassicaceae; genus Noccaea; species Noccaea bulbosa. The sequence continues at coordinate 1,645 of OVBJ01000797.1, read as the reverse complement.
CAAGTACAAAACAGGGATTCTCTAAGCTAAAAACTACACAGAGATCTAACTTAATCATAGTAGCAAACATGTAGAAACGCACAAACACTTAACAAATCTCCAATAATAACGGAAACATCTAAAACCTGGAAACAAAAGATCAATCAACAAACTCAAACGATCATAAACTCAGACAAACAAAAGATCAAATATCACTGAAGCAAAAAAAAATGTACATTTCCCATTATAAGTCCTTCCCTAATTGAGACCCGAAAGGGCTTCTTGTACTGAAAACATATAATCTTCAACAACAAAAACCAGAGAAGAATCAATGCGTTAGACAAGATGGGTGATGAAATAACTCACCTGGGTCACACTGATGGTAAAACTTCTGTACATCTGCAAGGAAAAAAAACACGAATAAACCCAGAATCGTCAAATCCCAGTAAAAGATAAACCAAAGAACAGGAAGAAGAAAGCCGAAATTGTTGGTTTTTTCTCAGGAAATGGAGAAAACCCAATTGAACAAACGAGCATAGATATAGAAACTCGCAAATCTATTCTCCGAGGAAAAAAGTTAGCTTGAGATTCGAACAAAAGAAGGAAAGAAAGATTATAGAGAGAGAGAGAGAGAGGGATCGAGCTCACCTGTTGAGAGAGCCTTGATGAGACCAGCTCTTCGACCCCTGAAGTCGCTAAACACCTCTTCGACAGTGCGAGGTATAGGATTCGGAATTCCCTCCATTTGCTTCAACCCAAGACTTCACAGACGAATCACGCCGGAGAATGAATGAATAACCCCTCAGAAACGCCGGCGGTGATGGCTATTCCGGAAATCGAATTCCGGGGAGAATGCGCCGAAGTAACGAGATGCAGCAAGAGAAGAAAAAAAAAGCCAAGATAGGCTTTTTCTTTTTCCTTTCAGCAAAACTGTATACTTGGGTTTCGTATCAGGGGAGCGAAAATCTATAATCTTTCAGAGGAATTTATTTGGGAAAAATTGAGAATTTGAGAAGAGAGCAGAAGCTAAAAAAAAAACCCTAAAATCGAAAAGGAAAGGAGACAAAAGACAATTTGGGGCTGGGAAGCATGGATCAGATAATAGCGACAAAACATTTATTAATTATTTTATTTTGATTTTGTTTTTGACACGTATTTATTTTCATATTTAAATTATTTAACATACTATTGTTTCTCTCTTTTATTTTTGTTTGTAGACTCTCGATAAATAGTCGTTTTTCTATTTTTCCATTTTGGGTCAATATTTATATGTTTCTCTCTTTGAGGCAGACTGAAGTACTAATTCAGTAGTTTTAGAAAAGTGGATTAGATCAAGTATTTATATAAAAATATGTACTTATATATAACTGTATAGTTTTACTTTGAAGTATTTTAAACTAATTCCAATGAATTATAAAGAAACAGTGAAGTTCATCAATCAATTTTCTACTAATAAAAAAAGGTTGGAAAAAATCTAGAAGAAATAAAAGGGTGTTATTGGATATTGTATTTAAAATAAACTGAAACTGAATTACAATCACGTGTTATTCAATTAAGATTTCAAATCTGGTTTTAAAATGGGGAAATTGGCAATTTACCCCTAAAAAAGCTCTTTTTGTCCCTTTACCTTTTTTTGACTTTTGCTATTTTGTGCCAACATTGCCCT